>WBNM01044309.1:1280-20604 GCA_013399055.1 Ramphastos sulfuratus | reverse complement strand
TTTTCTCTTTTTTTTCTCTGGTTCTCAATCCAGAGAAGAAAAACCTGGATGAACTCTCCAGCTGCACTGGCTAGGTTGTGTGTGAGGATGCAAGCCGATGCCTTTGCACCCATGTGGAAATGAGTAGCAGCTCTTTCCACAGCTCCCCTCCCACCTCTCTTCAGCTCATCTCTTCATCACCCAGGGTAGGATGCTGTCAAGGAGAGGGAAGAGACAACAACTACAACTACTATGGAACAGGTTGCCCAGAGGTGTGGTTGAAGCCCCACCTTGAACTTGATGGACCCTTGAACTTGATGGGCCTCTGAGCAAGCTGATCTAGTTGGAGGTGGAACTGTAGAATCATAGAGTTGTATTGGTTGGAAAAGACCTCCAAGATCATCAAGTCCAAGGGTTGGACAGGATGACTTTTGAGGGTCCCTCCCAATCCAATGTGTTCTGTGTGTGTGACTACATAGTTGGTAGGAAGTGTGTTAAAGCAAAGAAGAAAGCTCCTCCACCCACCTATTCCTTCCATGTCCCACAGCAGTAGTACAGAAGATCTATACTGGAGGCTCTGTCTACTTTCATGCTGCTCACAAGTGTGCTGATCTGCATATCTGATGTCCCATAATGCTACATGGAGCAGGGATGGAAGGTGGGCAAGTCCACCCAAAACCTTTGTATCAGGTTTCTCACTTGAGTTGAAATGCTGAGGTCTGGCCATCAGAGATGAAGCAGCAAATCTCAAAGCATTTCTTTGGTATTTTGGCAAGCTGAAGTCCCCTCAGCCTCCTCTTCCTCCAGCTGGGAAAAACCAGTGCCACAGCCAGCAGGAAAATACAACATGAGAGCAGTGAGGGTGGCATTTTCCAGCTGTTTCACATGTGGGTTCCCCAAGTCACTTCACAGGTCTCCAGAACAGTTCCAGAGTAGCTGTCCTTATCACAGCAGTAATGAGAGGCTGGGAAATGGATGATGCCACAGAGACTGAGGATTTGTTCAGTGGGAAATGGATGATGACACAAGGCTAGACATTAGTTTTGCTCATGGCTCACAGTACCTCTTAGCCTTTGCTTCTCCTCCCTTCTTTGTATCACAATATCCACAAGCACAGAGAGAAGACACTCTTTGGCCACTCACAAGACATTGTCTCTGTTTCCCTGCTGAAAGGGAACAGCATTACAACAGCTTGGCCAGGGCAGTGGTGGAGTCCTCATCCCTGAAGAAGTTTAAGAGTTGTGTAGACATAGTGCTGAGGGCTATGGTTTAGTCAAGGAATTGTCAGTGGTAGCTTAATGATTGGACTTGAGGATCTTAAAAATCTTCTCCATGATTCTGTGATGATGGCAACCTAGAGCCTTCCTAGAAGGGGAAGAAACCAACCCATGTCCTCCCAGTTACGGTGCTGGGGTTCACTTTGTGAACCCAAAGAAAGGTTCAACTCAGTATTTGCAGTATAAAGCTTAATATACACAACTGGCCTGAGTTCATAAAGTCAGCAATGTATGGAATGAAACCAGAACCTTTCCAAACTGTGAAAAATAGACATTCAATTAGGAGTGGATCAAGATGATTTATTTGTGCAGCAATATTGAGAGTGTATGTTGGGGAATATTGCAGTGCAGTTCGTCTTACTGCTGGAGGTGAATCTGAGTCACCAGGCCTGGACCTCAGAGTGAACTTCCCCAGAATTCAGGAGGAAACCTTTAGATCTCACCAGGGAGCCTGAACATTGGTCTGTGAAGTTCTTGTTGGCTTTGGTTTATTTTTACAACATATCTGCTGCCTGGAGATGACAGAGACTCAGGTGCATGCAGTGTCCTATGAGAGTTTCATAGAATCAGGCAATTGTTTCAGTTGGAAAAGGCCTCTAAGATCATTGAGAACAACCACAACCCAGCACCAGCATGGCCATGAAATCACATCCCCAGGTGCCATGTCCACAGGTTTCTTGAATACCTTCATGGATGGGGACTCCACCACCTCCCTGGGCAGCCTGTTCCAATCCCTGACCACACTTGCACCAAATAAATGTTTCTTAATCTCCAACCTAGCCCTCCCCTGGCACAATTTCAGGCTATTTCCTCTCATTCTATCTTCTAGTTCCAGCTGGTGCAGCAATGATTCTGCTCCCTCTGTGTCCTGCTGTACCAGGGAAGGATGGAAGAAGTGACTGCTAGTTCCTCAGAGAGAGTTCTTGAGTCTCTGCCACCTCTCTCCCTGCACAGCCACTTGCACTTAGCACGGAAATCCTGGAAGGTCTTCTCACCATTCCAGTCTTTGCTGGTGGCAGTAATTAGGGAAGGGATGGTCCCTCTGTACCCAGCATTGGTCAGACCACATCTTGAGGACTGAATTCAGTTCTGGGACCCTCACTTCAAAAAGGGCATTGAGGTGCTGGAGTAGATCCAGAGAAGAGCACTGAAGCTGGTGAAGGGTTTGGAGAACAGGTCTGGTGAGGAGCAGCTGAGGGAAGTTTTCCTCACTGAAGCCAAGGGTTCAGCAGCAGCTGTCTCTGTTAGAATATTCTGCTGAATATTGGATGGGAAAGGGTTGTTGAGTCTGGGCTGTGCCTTTTCCATTGTTTTTTTCCTGATCTGAATGTGCAGTCTCAGCTCTCTAAGCACAAATGGAAAATGCCCAGGCTGTAAATAAATAATCAATTGACCCAACCCCAACGCTGACACACGCCACAGAGTCTGGGCCTCGGAGCTTCTCTCTAAGATTTCCACGCTGCCATAACTTTAGGCTAAACAAGTCTGAACCAAGAAGTGTTTTGACCCAAGTTTGTGTATTTTCTGGGAAACTGGTGCTTATTTTCCATGGGAAACTGATTTTTCCAAAGGCCAGCTGCAGCTTGGCAGTTCAGCAGAGTGCTGCTCTGACCAGCTGCTCTTTCAGAGCAGATAGTTGAGATTTTTCTTTGGAGAAATACTTCCTTTTGTTTTCAGCTAAGCAAAGCCATTGACAGGTACAGGGTGGAATGAAGGAGAATGCAGGGAAGCATTTGTTCAGTTTGGAGGTCCTCATTACAAGAAGGACATTGAGGTGCTGAGCTATGACCACTGCACCACNACCAACTCCCACCTCAGTCCAACCTCCTCTCAAGAAGTAGGACAGGTTGCCCAGGGAGGTTGTGGCTGCTCCCTCCCTGGAGGTGTTCAAGGCTAGGTTGGATGAGGCCTTGAGTGACCTGTTCTGGTGGGAGGTGTCCCTGTCTACAGCAGGGGGTTGGAACTAGATGATGTCTTTGAGGTCTCTTCCAATCTAAATCATTTTATGATTCTAAGTTGTAGAGGGCAATGAGGTCTCCCCTCCGCCTCCTCTTCTGAAGACTAAATAATTCCTCAACTGTTCCCCCTAAGATTTATGTTTAAGGCCTTTCACCACCTTCAGTGCCCTTGTCTGGACCTGCTTCAGCCCCTCAATGTCCTGCCTGAAGTGAGGGGCCCAAAACTGAACCCAGTATTCGAGGTGTGGCCCCTCCAGGGGGACAATCAGTGACCTGAATTATTATTCACCTCCAAAATTCTTCCTTATGGGTGGAAACTGGCATCTACTTTTCCTTCTTGCTTTTGTTACTGACAGCAGCCAATTCACCCACAACATTCCCCATGGGCATAAGACCCTAATTGCATCCAAGCTTGTACTTCCCTCATGCGCCGCAGATGATTTCAGCACTAAGAAGAGTTCAAGCAAAGCCACAAATCCTCAGGACACAGAGCTCAAGAGATACCCAATGATCATCAAGCTGTAGAAAGTCAGCTGGATTTGGAAGCACTGCCTTGCAAGCAGGCAACTTGTTTCAAGGGAAAAAGGAAACTGTGACAAACTTTTGTTGTGAATGAATATTTCTACAAGCTCCTCTCTAGCCACCTAATTGGAAATTTCTAGAAGTGATGCAAAAGTAGTTACCTTCCAAAATAGGCAACCATCTGAATTCAGGACTCTGGAGGCTCAGGGCTGGCAGTTTCAACACAGAAAGCATTGACCATGTCAGGCAGGAGCTGGTAAAGTGCTTCATACCACGCTGCACTGACTTCATACCATTGGCATTTGGAAGGTCACCCAACATGTGCTGGAAAAGCAGTGGAGTCACTGGTTGGACAGGATGCAAGGTTTGGAGGACACCTTGGTTATGAGCTGGAAAGTGTCTTGATTGCTCTCTCAATGAGGTACCCAGGAGCAACTGAGTTCATCTGCATTCATTCCTCCTTGCACAAGCCTGATGTGTCCAGCACGATCAGACTCTGCAGGTGTGACAACGGTGGCAGAAGGCTCCTGTGCCTCTCCACCCAAACCACCTCACAGGCAGGATCCCTTGCTCTGACCTGTGCCCATAGAATCAATTGTTTTGATTGGAAAAGGTGTCTAAGATCACTGAGTCCAACCCCCAGCCTAACACCACCATGGCCATTAAACTGTGTCCCAAAATGCCATGTCCACACATTTCTTGGACACCTCCAGAGATGATGACTCCACCACCTCCTTGGACAACCCATTTCAATGCCTGACCAAAACCATGCCTGTAGTTCAGCTGAATCACAATCACCCACCTCACAGAGCTGACAAAATGGTCCTTTGCAAACTTCCACCCTGTGCCAACTGAAACTCTCCCTGGTGATGCCCCAGCAAAGCCGAGGAGATAGTCCAGGAGGTGCTCCTGGCAGGCAACCGCTTTTGGGGCCAGGGACATTCCCAGGGTCATTTCCTTTACTGGTACAGACACAGCTTCAGCCTATAAATTTCCAAATGGTGTAGAAATGTCATGCTGGGGCTTGCAGGATCCTGGAACTGTTTTTTACTGAATGACTTCCACTCCCTCTCCAAGCTCCTGGGGTTGTACCAGGGAACTCAGCAGGCTGTCGCAAGTTGACAAAACATGGAACTGCTGTGGCAGTGACCCCTTAGGAGCCCTGAAGTACACAGCACTCTGCAAACATATTGCTAGAAGTATGTCCACACCACCAAAAAATGTATAATGTAAGCAGGGCAAGAACCAGCAAGGGGGTGGATGGAGAGGAAATAATGAGATGCTCTTGGAAGGCACTGCAGGAAGCTGCTTGGCCGTAAGCACTGCCGTGTGTTTTGAAGGCATGACGTGGTGTTTTCAAAAGCCTGCAGAGATGTTTCCACATCTGGCCAAGAGGATCAGGAGGCTGCAGATTAGTCTTCACCCATCTTCCCAAGCAAAGAAGAGCATGCTGAGATCATAGAATCACAAAACTATTTCTGTAGGAAAAGACCTTTTTGATCGTTGAGTCTAACCATTCTCTAACCCTACCATGGCTGGTGCTAAACCATGTCCCTCACCTGTGTTGTCTTGTTTGAATCCCTGATGATTTTAGCAAAGCACCTCTCAGAAGCTAATGAGACAGCTCTAGGCAATCAGGAGCTCTGAAGGCAGGTAAAACATGCCAGGGAAACATGGTTACTGCTCTTGATAGAAGGAGGTAGCTCTTCCTACATGCACACAGTTTCTCTCTCTTTCAGGGGACAACATGGACCAAACACTAGAGATCAATTTATGATTGAAGCATGAGGGCACCCAGTGACAGAACAAGAGGGCAGTCTCAAGCTGTGCCAGGGCAGGTTTAGGCTGCATGCTAGGAAGAAGTGCTTCACAGAAAAAGAGTGATAAGCATTGGAATGGGCTGCCCAAGGAGGTGGTGGAGTCATCATCCCTGGAGGGATTTAAAATGAGACTGGATGAGGCACTTAGTGCCATGGTTAGTTAATCAGAAGGTGTTTGATGATAGGTTGGACTTGATGATCTCAAAGGTCTTTTCCAACCTGGTTAGTTCTGTGGTTCTGTGATTCTAAGAAAACAGGAGCAGAGTCATCACAGTCAGCAATGAAATGTGAGATCACNCTGGGCAATCTGTTCCAATGCCTGATTAAATGATGAGATGTTGAGTTGAGATCTTGAAATCTTCATAAGCTCTTCCTAAAGAGTCTTTGATGAGTGCACCTGAGGAAAATCTAGGAAAACCAGATAAGCTACACCAAACAGCTGCCAACGATGCACAAAGCAGAGGAGAGGGAGTTACTCTCCCTCTGGCCATGCTGGGCTTGCTGGCTTCTGTGGTGGCTGACCTCACGCTGGACACTTGCACAGCAGGGAAGTGATGCCCCATGATGGCAGCTAGAGCATCTGGCTTCAGCCATGGTGATGTGCAGCACTGTGCTCACCCTGAGTTACAGGGCAAGTCAGCTTTGTTCACTGAGATGTAACAGAGGAACACATCTACCTTCTGCTGAAAAGCTTCAGTGGTTTAAACATTATCTCTTCTTTACTTGAGTTTGGACATGAGGGTGGCCTGAAAAACCTGACAGGTAGACAGCTTCAGATAGAGATTGCAGTTTCATAATGAAGGTGTGTTTGATCAGAAGGCACTGGAAGCTCATCACCTTCAGGTATGGGGTGTGCTGAATTTTACACATGAGAGTCCATTTTGTCATCAGTTTTTTTTCCAAGATTCCACCCTACTTTTACTCCAAAATTATTTTTTTCTAAGTGACATCTTTAGTCTGTAATAACACACATCAGCTTTCTGCTGAATCTAAGCCAGAATGTAGGATGCCTTCATCTCATTTTCCCCCTCAAACTCCCTTAAAGCCCAACAAATCTGTGACTGTTTCCTCTTGTGAAGC
This sequence comes from Ramphastos sulfuratus, assembly GCA_013399055.1. Lineage (NCBI taxonomy): Eukaryota > Metazoa > Chordata > Aves > Piciformes > Ramphastidae > Ramphastos > Ramphastos sulfuratus. Next base: position 13,968 of record WBNM01044309.1, on the reverse strand, counting down.
CTTGGAGGATATAGAATTACTTGACAATTCTTCAAGTTTGGAGACCTCAGCATGGCTGATGGAGAGCCAAGAGCAGAATGGAGCTGCTGAATTTGGAGACTGAAGCAAAAATCATCCCTGGAAAGAAGCAGAAAGATTTTTGGTGTTGCAAAAATGCAGGTAATGGCTCCATCACCATCAGGATCTACCCCAGGACCTCNAGAGATCTGCACTTGAGTCAGCTGTTCCACAGATCCAAAAGTCTCTGGAGCAGGGGGTTGGAACTAGATGACCCTTGAGATCCCTTCCAATCTTACCATTCTATGATTCTATCATCCCTTGTCATCCTGCTCTACCATCCAGATCTATGGTTAGATCTGTGGATACATCACATCAGAGTCTTTTCAGGCATTTCAAAACCACACTGCATGCCCAGAGGATGCTGCACAGACACCTTGCATCCCAGTCCCACTCACCAAGCCTGGCTCTGCAGCTCCTCCTCTAAATAGAATGAAGGCAAACTGCTCTGTTTGAGAGCATCCTTCTCAAAATCACTCTCTTTAATGCCCTTGGAGAGTCAAATCTGTGGGCATACCCCTGCAACTGAATCATCCTTCTCCTTTCTGCTGTGTTCTCCCAGCTTTGCAGAAGCTTAACCATGAAAATATGGGGCTCACAGCATGGGCTCTTGGCTCTAAGTATTGCTTTAAGGGCATGGGGAAACGCAGGAAAAGATGTCCCAGCAGGAGGGAAGTGATTGTGAGGACAGAATGTTCTGACAGCAATTCAAGAGTACCAGCAGGTTGCTGAGTATGAAGTAGCAGCTAATGGCTTTTTTTAGCCAAACACCCACGGCCTCAGCCCAGGGAACAACAGATTCTGCTCCTTCACCCACCCTGTGCCCACCCAGGGACTTCATTTGGTCAAGTCAATAAAGACAAGACAAAGGTAGATAACATCTCTGAGGGATCATAGAATGGTGGAGTCGTTTGGGTTGAAAGAGACCTCTAAGATCATTGAGACCAACCATCAACACACCACCACCATGGCCATTAAACCATGTCCCCAGGTGCCATGGCCACAGCTTTCTTGTATACCTCCAGGGATGGGGACTCCACCACCTCCCTGGGCAGCCTGTTCCAACCCCGGACCATTCTTGCAGCAAAGACATTTTCCCTAATCTCCAACCCAACCCTCCCCTGACACAATTTGAGGCCATTTCCTCCTGTTCCATCATCTGGTACTAGGAGAAGAGACCAGCCCCCAGCTCACCTGGATGCACCAGGCTGACCCTGATTCTCCCTTTGCCCACAGCAAAGTCACATAAGGTGAGCAGTGCTGCATGGCAAAGCTGGAAAGCAGTGAGGCAAGCCTGAGCTTTTCCAGCCTCAGGGTGGGTTTTGTTTTTCATCTGAACACCTGCAAGTTTCTCAGGCCAAGATCCATGGCCATGTTGAGTCACAAGGGGAGCATGGCAGAGTACAGGCAAAGGTCAAAGGTGCACCCAAACCCTGATGAGGAGCCAGCCCTTGCCCTGCAGGGGTGCAAAGCAGGCATCAGCAGCTAGTGGGCAAGAATCAGAAAACAACAGAATCCCAGCATGGTGGGGTTGGCAAGGACCTCTGGAGGTCATCCAGTCAAACCCCCAGCTAAAACACAGCCATCCACAGCAGCCTTCCTGGGATCACAATGTCCAGGTGGGTTTGGAACCATAGAATCATAGACTCATGGAATCATAGAATGTCAGGGGTTGGAAGGGACCTCGAAAGATCATCTGATCCAGAANCTTTTGCCAGGCAACCAGCAACAGAACAAGGGGACACAGTCTCAAGCTGTGCCAGGGGAGGTCTAGGCTGGATATTAGGAGGAAGTTCTTGCCAGAGAGAGTGATTGACATTGGAATGGGCTGCCCAGGGAGGTGGTGGAGTTGCCATCCCTAGAGGAGTTCAAGAAAAGCCTGGGTGGGGCACTTAGTGCCATGGTCTGGTTGATTGGCTAGGGCTGGGTGATAGGTTGGGCTGGATGAGCTTGGAGGTCTCTTCCAACCTGGGTGATTCTATGATTCTATGAAAGGAAAGGATAAAATGCCTTCTAAAGCTGTCTTCCAGCATTATTTTCCACGTTTCCACCTACAAAAGCTTTCCAGACAACTGTGATGCCTTTGTTTCCCATTTTCCCTCAAGAAGCAGCTGGGAAGCTGTCTGTCCACTCAGCAGAAAGCTTGCCCTTCAAACCCCTTCAACACATGAGCTGGCTGCCATCCATTTTGCCTAAGGCTCTCAAAGAGGGGCTGGGTACACTGAAGTCCAACGAGATTACCAGTCAGTAACGGTGCCCTTGGATGTGGGGAGCAGGCTCCTCTGCTTGGGGAATGAGAAATGTTCATGGATTTCACATATCCCACCAAAAAACAAAAGCCACCCAAAGGGAACAACTGCCATGTTTGTGTTTGGATGATGCTTCTCATCAGCCTGGCTTGGGATGGGTCTCAGAGCAGCAAAGCCCAGATGAAAGATTTCGTATCGTGTTACCAACCACCAAACCCAAGTGTGCCAACAGAATTAACAGCAACCCTTTGGAAACACACAGAATTCCATTATTTTGGCTAAATTACCACATCCATGGCAAATTACAGGCTGTCTCTTGGAAAATATCTCCTCTCAGTCCTGCCATGTTTTGTTCTTTGGTTCTGTTTGTGTTCCCAGCATTTTCCCCTCCTGGCAAAGGCTCAGTGTTTTTTGGGAAGGACTAAAGATAGGCTTTTGCTTTACAGAATGTTTATTTAGTGGTTGGAGGAGATTGCAATTAGACAGTGTGGTCTTCCAGTCCTCTGCAGGCCTGTGATATCAAGCCTGCAGTGTGACCTAAAATACAACTGCCAGATCTGAGCCTTGCCAGAGCAGAGGGGTGCAGAAACCTGACTGCCCTTTGGAAGAGAGTGATAAGAGCTGTGTAGCCACAGGTTATCAAAAGCTCTTTCTTATCTGGAGTGTCTTCAAGGGAGTTGGAGAAGGATGGAGCAACCCACGGGCTTTGAATGGGTGGGAGAACACATTGGTGTACAACAAGACCACAAGTGCCCAAACCTAAGGGAGGATGATGCTCTGCTGAAAGCAGGGAGGCACCAGCTTGGACCTCACAAGCTGTACACTTGTGTTAGCCCAGGAGCCAGCAACCTTCTCACTCAGAGATCAGAGAGGATTCCTAACACTTCATCCTTTCCAAACAGTGGAGAGAGTCAGGATTTTTCCCCAGAATTTTAGGCAGACATTGAAGTATCTGCTCCTTTGCTCCTGTGTCTTGCACAGCTGAGGTCTGGGTTTAGAGTTTGAGTCTGCAGCCACACAGCAGAGTTCCTGACGGGCAGCAGAGTGCTCTCCATACCTTTGCTCAGCATCATACACAACCCACAGCAAGTGCTTCACAGCCTGAAAAAGTGAGCTGGGAGCTCACCTTCACATTTAGAATCACAGAATGGCTTGGGTTGGAAGGAATCCTCTACTTCCAACCCCTCCACCATGGGCAGGGGCACCTTGCACTAGACCAGGTTGCTCAAGGCCCTGTCCAACCTGGCCTTGAACACCTCCAGGGAGGGGACATCCATGTTTCCAAAGTCATTAGGAAAGATAAACAAAAGTTTCAGTCCCTAGTCTGTGCAGGCCACATTATTTCTTGATGGCCACTTTATTTCTTGATGACCACATTATTTCTTGATGGCCACTTTATTTCTTGATAGCCACATTATTTCTTGGTGCCTGTGGCTTTATCTGGAAGAATACAGAAGGGGTGAATGAATCCTGCAGAAAGATTTCAGCCCCACCAATTCAGCTTTCAAAGGCAGATGAAATCTGACAAAGTTTCCTTCACCCCAGGGAATTTGGGAAGAGGGAGATTCTCACCAAAGAGGGTGTCTGGATGTTAACCTCCAGGTCAGGGCCATCTTGCATTATTAGTGTTATTTAATTAAGAAAATTCATGCTTGGAAACTTTAAATATTTGCAAATTCACCCCCTGTAATGACTTTCATTCATTATTATTTATCTAGGGGGGGAGTCAGCCTCAAGCAGCTCTCATTTCCCACAGCAGGAGCAGCTGGGGGAGACAATCCAGCCTCTCTCTGGAGGTGTTTAACTGGGAGCAGAGGTCCTCCAGTTAAATCTGGCTCCAATTACCAGTGCTATGTGCTATGAAATTCTGACCCCTGCCTTCGGTGGTGCTGAGATGTTTGACAAACAGCTCTGGTGAGAATGGCACAGAGGCAACCTGCTCCCACTGCACACATCCAGCACAGCCTGGGGCTTTGCCAAGGCAGCTCTGCTGCTGCCCACACTTCTGCCCAACAGATCAAGGAAGGTGGTGCTGCCACTCTGCTCTGGGGAGACCTCACCTGAAGCACTGTGTCTGCCTCTGAGGCACTCACTCCAAGAAGGATATTGAGGGGCAGGAGAAGGGCAACAAAGCTGTGGAAGGGCCTGGAGAGCAGGGCTGGTGGGGAGCAGCTGAGGGAACTGGGAGTGTTCAGCCTGGAGAAGAGGAGACTGAGAGGAGACCTCATTGCTCTCTACAGCTCCCTGAAAGGAGGTTGCAGTCAGATGGCATTGGTCTCTTCTCCCTAGTAACAAGTGGCAGGATGAGAGGAAATGGCCTCAAGCTGCACCAGAGGAGNTGGTGGGGAGCAGCTGAGGGAACTGGGAGTGTTCGGCCTGGAGAAGAGGAGACTGAGAGGAGACCTCATTGCTCTCTACAGCTCCCTGAAAGGAGGTTGCAGTCAGATGGCATTGGTCTCTTCTCCCTAGTAACAAGTGGCAGGATGAGAGGAAATGGCCTCAAGCTGCACCAGGGGAGGTTTAGTTTGGACATTAGAGGAAACTTCTTCCCTGAAAGGGTTCTCAAAGACTGGAGCAGGCTGCCCAGAGAGGTGGTTGAGTTCCCATGCCCAGAGGTGTTTCAAAGAAGCAGAGATGTGCCATGGTTTAGCATAAGTTTTGTTAGAGGACAGTTGGCCTTGATGATCATAGAATCATAGAATGGTAAGGTTGGAAGGGACCTCAAGGATCATCTAGTTCCACCCCCCTGCCATAGGCAGGGACACCTCCCACTAGTACAGTTCTTAAAGGTCTTTTAACAACTAAAAGGATTCTATGGTTCTATGATTCTCCTCTGGGCTTTAATGAAGAACTTTTAGAGTTGGCACCAGAGCTAACGGAAAAGACTATGTGGAGATCCACCTACATGCACCAGTCATAGAATCATAGAATCATAGAATGGTAAGGTTGGAAGGGACCTCAAGGATCATCTAGTTCCAACCCCCTGCCATAGGCAGGGACACCTCCCACTAGCACAGGTCACTCAAGGCCTCGTCCAACCTGGCCTTGAACACCTCCAGGGAGGGAGCAGCCACAACCTCCCTGGGCAACCTGTGCCAGTGCCTCACCACCCTCACTGCAAACAGCTTCCTCCTAACATCCAGTTTCAATCTCCCCTCTGCCAGTTTAAACCCATTGCCCCTTGTCCTGTCATTGCAAGATCTTATAAATAGTCCCCCCCCAGCCTTCCTGTAGGCCCCTTCAGATACTGTCCCACCTCAGGATGCCAGCGTGGGTACAGGTTCAGGTGGTCTTTAGTGCGTGGGTTATGCCTGTACTTGTCCTTGCCATCCTGTCTCTGGGGTCCCTGAACCCTGTCTCCAAGAGCCAGCAGTGCCCAGAATCTTGGTGGAAAGTACAAGAAACCCTCTAGTGGACAATTAGAGGGAGCAGGTTTAGGTTCCAGCGTGTGGAGGTTTTCATTGCTGGTTGGATTTACTGCCAGCCTGAGCTCCCAAGACCACTCCTCTCTGGAGGGACAGCCAGATCCTCCTTGTTGGGTTTCTCCTGGTTTCAGTCATCCTTCAAGCCAACACCTCGATCTGGGCACAGCTGCTTGTCTCACCAAGTTTGAGGCTGTGCCATGGGTGAGGAAGGCCAAGAGGTCTCCCTGTGGCCAGTATCCAGGTGGCAGTGATGGGTGTGTGGGGAGGTTGGGCTGCTCTGTGCTAGCTGCAGGCCAACTGGTGGATTTTCAGAGGTAGTCAAGCATGTAACTATCCTAAGTACCTAAGATTTCCCCTCTGCATTCCTGCAAATCCAAACACCTTGGAGGTTTTCCTGAAAATCTGTTTAAGCCCTTTTATATCTTGTTAGGTATTAGGTGAGAGCCTTGCCAGGGTCCCAGGGTGAAGAACCATCTCTCTCAGGCCAATGGGAAGAGCTGGAGAGGAGAAGGTGTTGCTCACATGAACTTCCCAGGGTTTTGCTGCTCCTTTGTTTTCCTGTAGATTCTGTTTTTGCCTGANTCTCCAAGCTGCAGAGCCCCAACTCTCTCAGCCTGTCCTGATAGGAGAGCTGCTGCAGCCCTCTGAGCATCTTTGTGGCCCTCCTTTGTGCAGTCTTCCTCAGCCCAAAGTCCTCCTAGGAAATCCATGGCTATCAGGGGGTCTTCATAACAGGAGGAAAGGAAAAGCCTGCTTGGCTCTCTCACTCTGCTCTTCTCATCTATGTCCCCAGAGGGCTGCCAACAAATGTCATCACAGCTTGGACCTCTTACCCTGCAGAGGAGATGCTGTAGAGCCACGGATTTGAGCAACACAGAGGCAGAACCACACACAAAGGTGCCCAGGTCAGACTTAGCTAAGGCTGCCTTGGTGTCTCAGACAGCTGCACACTCACTTCATGGCAAGTACCCAATTCCAGCACCAACCCAACCAGCTGCCAGCTTCTTTGCCTCTACTTGGCACACAGTCCTTGAAGCATGGACACAACTGAAGGCAACCAGATCACTGCTAGAGCCCAGGACTCTGACAGTGTGCTGGGGGTGCTGCTGGAGGCAGGAGAGGTTGAAGCAGGAGATGCTGCACATTCAGAGTGCTGCTTGTTGGTAGCCTTCAATATTCTTCTCTGCCCTGTCCCCACTGCAGAGCTGGTGATGTGTGCTGTACTAGCTCAGCAAAGGGTGCTTAGCTTGAGGCAAAACCACAAGCACTGTCCAGAGAGCTGGAGCTGTGCCTCCTGGTGTGCAGAACCTCATCCTCCTCACGCTCCTTAAAAGCAGATGCCCAGAAGAGAGCCAGGAACGCTCCTTTGGATGGCTGTCCTTGCCCCCTGCTGCCCACCCTGAGGACATCCACTGAATCCCAGCTCAACCGCTGGGACATCCTCGCTCCTTTGGCTTAGAGAGTGCAAACATCTCTTTTTCCATCTCCTGGGGCCGTGCCTGCCTTCTCCAGACCATGCTGGGGGACAAGGACCTATTTCAGCTCTTGGAATACAACCACTCCATTGTGAGGGAAGTATTTAAACGGCACTAGCCTGGTGAGTCAGAGCCAGTCCGGGAACACACCTCGGTGCTCTGATGGCTTCGGAGGAAGCAAAGAGTGATTTTTCCTCTTGGAGTTTGTTCCTGAATTTTATCCTATTCCTATTTTAAGCAAGTAGCAACAGCAGTCTGCTGCACCACAGCAGACTTCAACAGGGGTCTCTTAGTTTCTCAGCAGCATGAAGGTGGCGAGTGAGCTGCCATGGCTCAGTGAGCGCCTTAGAAGGGATGCTTGTCAAGTATCAAATGATGCTCACAAATGAAAGCAGTTAAATTTAGGATGTGGCATGTCAGAAACCAAAGCAAAATGCAGCTGCTGGCATCACATTGGGTTGATTTGTCACATAATGTCAAGGGGAACCCCAACAGATAGAGGGACCTTTCAGACCGTGCAGAGAACTTGCATGGTCATCACAGGTTATAAATGGGACTGTTGTTGACTTTCTTCATGCAGAGGTTGCTGTCTCCCCAGTAAAACTTCAATGATCCCAGGAAAAAAAAGTCATCCAAGCAGATTTTCTCCCCATTGAGATGCTCTTTTCAGCTGCAACTATGTTCACTTTCAGTCTGGACAACTGTTCAGCCACAAGTACCTTTTGTCCATCCCTCTAGAACAGAATCACAGAGTCACAGAATCAGAGTCACAGAGTCACAGAATCAGAGTCACAGAGTCACAGAGTCACAGAATCAGAATCTCAGAGTCACAGAATCAGAGTCTCAGAGTCACAGAGTCACAGAGTCACAGAGTCACAGAATCACAGAATCAGAGTCACAGAGTCACAGAGTCACAGAATCAGAGTCACAGAGTCACAGAATCAGAGTCTCAGAGTCACAGAATCACAGTCACAGAATCACAGAATCACAGAATCAGAGTCACAGAGTCACAGAATCAGTCACAGAATCACAGAATCAGAGTCGGAGTCACAGAGTCACAGAATCACAGAGCCACAGAATCACAGAGTCACAGAATCACAGAATCAGAGTCACAGAATCACAATGGTAGGGGTTGGAAGGGACCTCTGAAGATCATCAAGTCCAACCCCCTTGCCAAAGCAGAATCACCAAGGGCAGGTCGTACAGCAACACATCCAGATGGGTCTTCAAAGTCTCCAGAGAAGGAGACTTCACAACTGTCCTGGGCAGCCTGCTCCAGGGCTCCAGCACCCTCACAGTGAAGAAGTTTTTCCTTGCCATGTTCCAGTTTGTGTCCATTGCCCCCTGTCCTATCAGAGGACACCACCAAAAAGAGCCTGCCCTCTTCTTCTTGCCCCCCACCCTTCAGCTATTGAAAAACATGAATAAGATCTCCTCTCAGCCTTCCCTTCTCCAGACTAAATGGTTTATTCTTCTGGCAAACAACTTCATTTAGCAGTAGCTGGAGGAACTGAACAGGCTCAGGCTGGGGAAAACCAGATGTATTTGAATCATCTGTCAAAATCAGAGGCCAGCCCTTGATCTATGGCAAGCTAATGAAAAGAGTCACTCATTGCTCGGCGGTGCCGAGCCGTAGGAGCGCCGCAAATCACGGCGCGGGATGAGGTGTCAATGTTCCTGATATCCAGGGAGCCGTTACCCAAAGGCTGATGAAAGGCTTGGTGTGTGCTCAGAAACAAGCCAATAAAGTCCTGCTCCTTGCAGGAAAACAAAAACAAGCTCTGAAAAGGCAAGCACACTGTTAAAACAACAGTCTCCTGTTACCCTGCTTGCTATCGCTGGAGCAAGACACTGGACTTGAGAGACCTTTTTTTTTAATTATTATTATTATTATTTTTCTAAGTGGTTTTTTACAGCCCTACCTCCAAGGTCATGCCATCGAGAGGCAGAAGTGATGACTCAATGCCATCAGTGAGTTTAACACCCTGTCCTCTGCTGCTGTTATTTATAGCTGGGTTTACAGCCATGTTCTCGAGGCCCCAGAGGCAGAGCCTTGGTGCACAAAGTCTTGTACAAACACACAGCAAGGACAGCCCTGGCCAAGGGCTCCCAGTCTGTAAAAAGGGAGCTGCAAAGTGGTCCTCATGTATGGGTAGTGGCACACAGACCATCTCCTGGAGGCACTCAGAAGCATGTCTTTGCAGCTTGGAGGAGACACTTCTTCCTGCAGCCAAGAGATTTCCACCACAACGAGAAAAGAGGGAGAGGAAATGCATTGGGAATGCCACTTGGATGCATTGGTCAGGAGGCTGTGATATGATCACTAAACCATGGCCACTTTGGTACACAGTTTAGTGGGCATGGTGGTGTTGGGTTGGCATTTGGGCTTGATGATCTCAGAGGTCTTTTCCATCCTTAACAATTGTATGCTATGTGTGGCAGGGCAGAGAGAACTGGGAACATTCTTGATCTGCACCATGGTTTGTCTAGATGTAGAATTTTCTGCTCCATTTAGTGGCCTGAAGGTTGGTGTCTCCACAGTGGTGGCTGAGGGAAAGCAGCAGAAATGCTCTGGGCAATGCATCCTCCTGTGACAGCTCGTCCCAACTGGAAGCTCCAGCTAAGGTGGATAATGCTCTCAGCAGCAGCAAGGGAAAGGTCCAGAGCAGCTCCTGAGCTGAGGTCTGTGCAAATCCTGGTGTGAAGGCACATCTGCAAGAGCCCATCCTCACTCTCAAACACGTGCTGCAAGGCTTACTCTTGTGTTTGGATGGTAAACACAAGTTGAAGTGGCATCAAAATGTTGCTTTAATTCTGGGAATCCAGCAATCATTCCAAGCTCCCATGAGGACAGGCTGAGAGAGTTGGGGCTCTGCAGCTTGGAGAAGAGAAGGCTTCCAGGAGACCTTAGAGTAGCCTTCCAGTATCCGAAAGGGGCCTACAGGAAGGCTGGGGAGGGACTATTGACAAGGTCTTGCAATGACAGGACAAGGGGCAATGGGTTTGAACTGGCAGAGGGAAGATTTAGACTGGATGTTAGGAGGAAGTTGTTTGCAGTGAGGGTGGTGAGACACTGGCACAGGTTGCCCAGGGAGGTTGTGGCTGCTCCCTCCCTGGAGGTGTTCAAGGCCAGGTTGGAGGAGGCCTTGAGTGACCTGTACTAGTGGGAGGTGTCCCTGCCTATGGCAGGGGGTTGGAACTGGATGATCTTTGAGGTCCCTTCCAACCTTACCATTCTATGATTCTATGATTCTATGGTGTTGCCAACCCTGTTTCCACTGATGGAAATTAAGGCTTCCTAAAAACCCAAGGGAGGGTGACAGTGTGCCAGTTTCAGTCCTCCTAGGTGGTGACACTGGTTGCTGAGTCTGCTATCTGGGTATGCAGCAGAGATTCTCCACAGCTTCACATCTGGCTCTGATGGCCACGTTCCTGAAGCCCACTGAACCCAGTCTGTTCATCTCTGATAGATCCACACGATACAACCCAGCTCCAGAGGGATTTGTTTTCATCCCTCTAATGAAAGTGTTTGGATTCAGTTTGCAGCATGACTTAGAGAGCAGGAAATTCAAAACCACCCAACTGGCACACAGACTGGGATAGTGAGTGATGGGAGAAGAAGTTGGGGGGGNATCATAGAATGGTAAGGTTGGAAGGGACCTCAAGGATCATCTAGTTCCAACCCCCTGCCATAGGCAGGGACACCTCCCACTAGCACAGGTCACTCAAGGCCTCCTCCAACCTGGCCTTGAACACCTCCAGGGAGGGAGCAGCCACAACCTCCCTGGGCAACCTGTGCCAGTGTCTCACCACTCTCACTGTAAAGAACTTCTTCCTAACATTCAGTTTCAATCTCCCCTCTGCCAGTTCAAACCCATTGCCCCTTGTCCTGTCATTACAAGACCTTGTCAATAGTCCCTCCCCAGCCTTCCTGTAGCCCTCTTTGGATCCTGGAAGGCTACTCTAGGGTCTCCTGGAAGCCTTCTCTTCTCCAGGCTGCAGAGCCCCAACTCTCTCAGCCTGTCCCATGGGGAAAGGTGGTCTGAGGGTGTCCCATGCCTTTCCTCCCCACCTCCTGGCCACTCCTCACCAATAGTAAATGTGAAATAGCTTCTCAACTCCTGGTTTTCCTGGTCAGAGCTCCAGCTCAATTCAAATGGAATTTAGGAAGCAAACAGGAGCACTGGTTCTAATTTGAAGGGAGTAAAGAAAAAAAAAAACCCAACCCTCTCAAGCATGAATTTGTTTTTTAATATCCATGACCACATCCTCCCTGCTTTCCTGCTTCTCCTTATCTGAGGGCTGGGGTGGTGCTGCAGGGCTGAAACAATCTACCTTCACCACAGAGCTTTACAGGCAACAGCCACATCCCTGCCTTCCACAACGTGGGGCTGAACACATCCCTTTTCTTAGCCTCTCTTTGATGGCTGCTGTTGGGGTTGGGTCTTTTACTTCTGAAGAGGAAAGTGACCTTTAAGTCTCCAGTTTTGAAAGCAGTTCCAAACCATGGAGCCCCAAGTGCCAAAACCTTTTCACATTCAAATCCCTTTCAAGCAGAACAGGGAGGAGGAAGACTGGAGTTAGTGCACTCAAATAACCTCATTTGCCACATCAGAGCACAGAGCAGCTCTTCTGCAAAGAGCATCAGGATGTGTGCAGGGTCAGGGGGGAGGTCCTCAGGCAGAATCTGTAATATTATTGCAAAAAAAAAAGAAAAAATCAGGTTTTGATATGGTTTGGTTTGGCTGAGAACAAAACTCTACCAATTCTGAATTCCACTAAATTCTTCTAAATTCAGCAACAGGCAGAATTTTCAGACTGTGATCAGCTAAGTCACTGGGGCACAGGTGGAGCTTTAAATACATCAACGTGAAGATCACCAAAACCTTCCACAAAAGATGTTTTCCAGGGGAAAATTATCTGTTGGGGGTTTCAGGGCAAGAGGCACTTTCTTTTTTTTTCTTTCATTTCTGTTTCCCTTTCCCTTCTTTTCTCCTTCTTTTAAATTTCATTTTCTCCTTTTTTCTTTCTCTCCCTCCCCCCAGTTTTTTAACTTTAAAAATCTCTTTTCCTCCTTTTTGTCCTTCTTTTAAAGTTCATTTTCTCCTTTTTTTCTCTTTCTTTCCCCCCATTTTTTTAATCTCTTGTTTCCCTTTTCTTTTTTCTTTTTTTCCTTTTCCCCCCTTCTTTTCATTTTTCCTTCCCTTTATTCCTTTTTCCCCCTTTTTCTCCTTTTTTTTGCTTTTTCTTGTGTTTTCTTTTTCCCCCTCCTTTTTAATATATTTTAAATTTTTCCTTTGTTTTTCTTTGTTCCTTTCCCCATTTTTCTTTTTTCTCTTTTCCCTTCCCTTTTTCTCCTTCTTCCTTTCCTTTTTTCCTTTTTTCTTATTTTTATTTTTTTCTTTTTCCTTTTTTCTTTTCCTTTTTTCCTTTTTTCTTTTCCTTTTCCTTGTTTCTTTTTATTTTCTCATTTTCTTTTTTT
>WBNM01044307.1:0-25176 GCA_013399055.1 Ramphastos sulfuratus | reverse complement strand
CTCACAGCTCTTCTGGGGATTTGTCTGTACCAGAGGCAGCACTAAAGTCCACAGGACAAGTAAACCAACCACTTCTCATCCTGAATACAATGATAAACCATAACGTCTGTAGTAATTTTTCTTGCCAAAAGTGAGCATAGAAACAGTTGTCTGTGCCTGCAGGCATGTTTGTGGACAAGGCTCATTCGCTTCACTGGCTGCAACATCGTGCCCACCTTGGAAACATTAAGCTGGCAGCAACTGGCAGCAGAAGGTGTTTATGCTAGCTCCATCTCCTTCACTGAACAGCATTTTGCCAGCTCCTGGGGAGCAGGAATAGCAACGAGACCATTGTCACCATGGGTTGACATAAAGAAAATCAATAGTGAAGGTACGATTTAGCACTTCAGTACCAGCTTTTTACTGGTGGCTATGAAATTGTCAATGTCAGTCTATAGTACTGACACGGTCCACATTCCTACGACATAAAATCTAGTGTGGTTATCTCAAACTCAACTGACTGCTACTCCATGTAGCGCTTTAAAATTGCTTATAGACAGTAACCAAGTTCGTTCCCTGTTAGATTTTCAAAGGTGTGCTGGTTTGAAGCTAATTGGAATATTTTAATGGAGAAAATTATAGGCTATGAAAAGAAAACAATGGTGATGTCTACTTCACTCATAGGCTTGCTGAGATGTATAAGACTAAGAACACAAAACATAGATAAGACAGAGTCTCACAGACACTCTGGGGCTTGGAGACTCTAGAGCTGTCTAGTTTTTTTCCCTTCTCCTCTCCACTGAATAACCTAACTAACCACTTTCCTTCTAACCTCCCTGGCCAATCCTGCAAACTCACCTTGTGTGTAAGGCAAACCCTGGGGTAAGGTATAGGGGGGAGGAGAAGGTAGAAGGGTGGTTGGAAGCCCCTCCTGGGGGCTCTGATTTCTGGGAGGGGTGTTGTGTTTCTGTATTACCTTTAACTTGTATATTTCTGTAAATATTCCTGTCTATTGTGTATATCTCTGCTTGTATATTGTGCTAAGCTGTAAACAGAGCTTCATTCCTTAACTTCCAGCCTGCTGAGTCTAGTCTGGGTCATTTTACAAAGTGTAGGGGGGCGGGGAACTCCCAAACTATCAGGAAAGAATTTGATGGCAACTTTCCTCCTTGTTTTGTACCTGCTTCTGGTATTTTTTTTTAGCCAAAGAAAGATTAATTTGCCTCATTTATGAATAACTGGCTTGTGTTCTCAAATAATAGGAACTTGTGCATTAAACCCCAAAGGTCACAGGTTCAGTTGTCCCTGGCTGAGTCTCAATTGACACATAGTTTTAAATTTCTTGTATGTGCAAGGCAAAGATATTAAGTAGCTTGTCAAGTTAGACACCATTACTGTAGCCAGAACCATAATTCAAGAGCTTCTAGGTGGCATGATGCCTTCATAAGTAAGAACAACAGAGACTGACCTAGGAATGTGAAATAAAGGAGATGTGTCTCCTTACAGCCAGTAACAACTAGAAACATCAATGGAGATTCACCTTGAAGAAATATATAGTTTAATAAAAGAAACACATTTAAAAGAAACATGTTTTGAGTAGAAAACATAATGTTGGAATTGACTTGTAGTGGAAAGGGAATAAAAAATTAACAAAGATATTGTATGATTCTGTAATGGCTGGAGAGTAGCCCTGAGGAAAAGGACCTGGGGGTGTGGGTTGATGAAAAGCTCANGAGGTGTCCCTGCCTATGGCAGGGGGTTGAAGCTGGATGATCTTTGAGGTCCCTTCCAACCTTACCATTCTATGATTCTATGATTCTATGATAGAATAATGCCAAATATATAGAAAATCTCAGTAGCATGTATGAAAATTAATGTGAGTTAGGAAAACCCTGTAGATGAAAGAAAGTTCTGGTAGGCCAGATTGGGCCATGGAATGTGCTGTTTAGCAAACAAGGTGTCCAAAGCAGATCATACTGCATGACTCTACTCAATAAAAGTCAACAGTGCTGTTGTAGTGCCAAGCACTGAAGAGGGCATGCTCCTCCAGATGGAGCACCACGTGGTCACCGCTGTGCTGCTCTGAAATTTGAACTCCATAACAAGACACCTCAAGTAGGTACCAAATGCAGTATAGATATAAGCTCAACAGAAGGAGGAAACTGCAGAAAAGATGTGTATTCTCTCAATACCCAGCTAGCTTGTGCTGTATCAGATCCAATGATAACCCACACCACAGCCTAAACTCAGCCCCTGGCTGGCACAGCTCTTGGCTGAGAGCTGGTAACTCAGTGGTGGTGAGTGCAGCTTTCAATAGCCCTCCTCAGATATGACTGACAGCTCAAAGAGTACTTTAGGCCCTTTCCCTTGCAGCTATATGCAAGCCCCCAAAACCTCCAGCAATGCCATGCCCTCACCCAATTTGCACTGCCTGGTGGTGGGCTGGAAGCACCTGCCAGTCACTTACTGAAGCAATAATTCTCCCTGGGCACCACATCTCTGCGCTCTGTGGCATAAGTACAGATGCAAGCGGAGACCTGTGCTTGCTCTTCTCCTGGCCCTGGCAAGGTGGGGAGCCAGAAGGACACTCACCCATGGCAGCAGCTCTTGCTCCAAGTGCTTTGCTCCATCCTTCAAGCACAGCAGTAGCCTGTTCTAGTGTAGTGTTGTGGGTTGGATCTTCAAACCATCACATGTAGGTAAAGTTGCTAACATGGCCACAGGTTTTTACTGCCTCCAAGAGCTTACAGCCCTGGGAAACTTCAGTCTGCACCTGTGCCTAGTGCAGCACGGCAGAGAGAAAAGCAGATGACACTATTTAAAAGCTTTCCTGCTAGGGCTAAACTTTAGTGCCTTGCAATTTAAAACTGAATAATCTAGACCTGTAAGTAACAATTTGGTCTGATTTTTTAAGAGAGGCAACTTGAAATTTGTAAATTCTTCATTGCACTCAACTAGTTTTCACAAGCCTATGGGTTCTGAAAGGGAAATATCCCTACCAAGTCAGGGCAGGCTTTCTAGTAAAATAAACTACATTTTGATTATTGTTGGTGATGAAAATACAGCTTGGATTGGTTTTAGCAAGGAGATGGAATCTTTAATGCATTCTTGCAGTCTTTTGCAATTATTGCTGCTTCTGCCAGCACCAGGCAATAACATTTGCATCTCAGCCTTTGCCTTACTAAGCTCTGCCACATTTTCTAGAAGCTCTAAGGAAAGGACCCTAAAAAGAGGAATTTCAGAGTTCTACTTGTCAGCCCTGTGTAGGATTATTCTCTCCAGGATCCTCTATAAAATGGAAAGCATTTGTCTTATCCTTGATTTGTCACCTGTAGACTGGCTCCAGCGTGTTTCTGAGTTGCAGCCATGTACTACATGAGATTATGATATCAGTCAAGAAGAGCTGATAGATTTGAGTCTCATCAGCTACATTGTTTACTCTCTTCTGAAGTCATTGTGGGTTTCCAGTTGAGATTTATACTTAACTTCTGTTGTATTATCTATGACAGCCTTAACTATCTGTCAACAGAAATTTCATGACTGTGATGGGGGAAAATAAAGGCATAGTCTGGGATACTAATACATCAGATATGTAGCAGTAGTAATCAACAGTAACTGATGTGTAATAATTAATGGCTATTCAACTTGGCTGTGTTCTGCATTCCTTAGTATGTTGCCACAGCTGCCACTTTCTGAGGTGGACTATAAAATAGCTATTTAAGATCATACTCAAGAAGAATGTGCTTGCACCTTTTCATGTTCTCCTTACAGCTTGTGTCTTTAAATGAGATTCATTTGATGCCATTATGTGTGCTTGTTACAATCTTTGTGACTAGAATATGGTACAGTATCAGAATTTTAATGCCTCATATATTCTCTGAGAGATGATGGCAATAAATGCTACTGCTTTGACCTCCTCTGTGTTTTATCATTTGATTCACTGTTCATCTCCATTTGTTCATCCCTATTTGTATGCATATATAGATTGAAGAGACAAAAAAGAAAAACTGCAGTTACCAATAGATAAGAATATTTATAGAATGGCATGTCTCCTATTTGTAAGCATATTACATTTTATAGCCTCTAATCAACTACATTCAGCATTAGTATTCTGCCTTTCCCTTGAGACAGGGATTACCATGAGAGGGCAGAAAGGCAAATGTGTGGATCATCTGGAGTTACAGAAACACTACAAATGAGACTGAGTAGCTAGGTACACTATAACAATATTCAGGGTGGGGAATCAAAGAAAAAAAGGACTTCCTGTTTGGTACTCTTTCCAAGAGTGATCTTAAAGGAATTTCTACAGAGCTGTGTTTTGGGTAATGTGAATAATAGTCTAGTAGTGACCATTCAATCCCTTCACTGCCAAATTTTCCTCAAACATTCTTTAAGGCTGGTACTATGTTACTGTATTAGTGAATGGATAGAAACAGATCCTCAGAGTAGGGATATCCAGGTGAAGAGGAGGTGTTATACATACCTGCCAAGCATTAGCCACGAAACACAGGAGCCTATCTTAGGAGGCTAGGTTGGATTCATCTTCTCATAGCTGCTTAGATTGTCAGTGAGACAGAGGACTCATCTGGCCTGTTTTAGACATCATTCTAAGTTTTCCTTATAGGCAATGGGCAGAAGAAGTTCTTTCAGGGGGTGATCTGTATCACTTTAATTAGACATCTACTCTGGATTGTTGGCTGGAAGAATCTCTCTTTTCCCTGGCTGTTGAGAGAAAGCAATCCTTTGATTTAAGCTCCTAAATTGGGTGCTTAAAAATAGGCAGCATGATTATATTCCCTCCTCAAAACACTTGACCTGGATGCTCCTGGGTGGTGAAAATGAAGTGTTGTCTGCTGCGCACTCCTTGCAGCAGCACATGATGCAAGAGAGTATTTTGTTCACAGGCTCACTGACTTGAGGGAGCTCACTTGATTTATAGCACAGATTGGGGTGTGGTGCTTTGAAACTGCATTGTTTGAGCTTGCCCATAAAGAATAAGAACGTTTCAGTGAGAAGTGTGATAGAAACTTTTTTTTCTTTTTTTTTTTTTTACTTATTTCCCTTCACAAACACCTACTTTTCAACAAGCAGATTATGAAATAAGACCACATTTTCTCCTGTACTTTGGTACAGAAGAGGGACTGTACAAGGGGATTTGTTACTCCATGAAGCTCCAGTGATTTCCAGTAACCTGTACTAGTGGGAGGTGTCCCTGCCTATGGCAGGGGGTTGGAACTAGATGATCCTTGAGGTCCCTTCCAACCTTACCATTCTATGATTCTATATAAAGCCGCCACGAAAGACCATCTTTTTGTTTTTTTTTTTTTAAATTTTAAATATGTTGCAAGAATTTCCTTACATATCTTAGGCAGGAATTTTTTTAGGTCTCCAGTACATCAAAACTACACCATCAGTAAAACACTGTCCAATTTAGACTCATTACCCAAGTCAGAGCTCTTCTGGGAATAGGCAAAGCAGGTAGGTGCCCAAGCATCAGTATGCTGAGAGGAGGCAAAACACCCATAACTGATGCTGACTTGGTGGCTGACAGTGTGCAGGAGAGCTGGACTGACTCCTGCTCTTCCCCCAGCATCACTGTGAAGACCTGTGGCTGGTGGCTACTGTTGTCAGGTGATGTAATGGACTGGTGGTCACCACCACACACTCTCAGCTCCATGGCTGCAAAGAAATCTCAGGCCTTCTGTTTACTCCCTTGCTCCATTCCTCTTCTTCTTGGCTTCTTCAGGTAGAGGATGCACCCCAAACAGCCTTCAGCTGCTGAGCCATGGGGTAGCAGTACTCATTTCTGAGAAGTCTTGGAAATCTCTCACCACAGCTTTAGGAAAAAAAAACAACCCACACATAGAGATGGCCTATTAATGGCATTTAGTGGCCCTCTTATACTCAGCTGGAGACCTGGTATAGAGGCAGTCAGAACATCTCAGATACATACATCCCCACAGCACATCAGGCAACAGAGTGGCTCAAAGGCAGACAACAAGTTTTTCTCGCCTGGTCTTTACTGCTGCAGCCAGGCAATACAGGCTCTGGAAGTGGCTAACAGATGGCACATGGAAGCAGCATGCATCACAGAATCACTTCTGTGGTCTCCAACGCCTCAAAATCTCCCCAGAGCACAAGGGAGCTCACTTGCATCAGTCTGGCAAGAATGTGGGCTGACTGGCACCAAAGAGGGTTGAACTGATGAGTCTGAAACAAAGTAAGTTGAGGAGAGGGTGTCAGAAGATATGTAATTATAAATGATTGCTAAGAAGGGATAATTAGAGAAGCTCCTCTCTTGAAAAGAAGCAGTGAAATCAAGGATTAAGTAGCATATTCCTTCTGTCCACTGCAGACTGATCTGTGTGAAACAGATCCACAGACAGGTTAGGAAGAACCAGGCAGTGGGATACTTTGTGTGAGGAATTGCCAGCTGTGGAGGAGCAGGTGGATCTCTAAGCAGTTTCAGAGTAGTATTACAGCTTGAGACACCAATGTGGAGACAAATATGATTTCACACTCTCTCTTTCTTTCTTCCTTTCTCTCTTCCTATCACCCTTTCTTTCAATTCTATACGTGCACAAGGAACTTCCATTGTCTGACTGCAATATCTCAAAATTACAATTACACAGGGACCTTGAAAGATCATCCAGTCCAACCCCCCTGCCAGAGCAGGATCACCTATACCAGATCACACAGGAATGTGTCCAGGCGGGTTTCAAATTCTTTACATGCTCACATAAATATTTTCCTGTTAAGCAGGAAACATCTGAGATCCTTTTTCTGCTTTCTGCTTGATACGAGATGGGATTTCAGTAACTTCTTTGGTTGTTTTTAATGGCAATACTTTATTTCCTATATATCTTAGACTATGTATATAAAATATTCCAGACATTATTCCACTTTTGAGCAGTAGATGGGGAGCTCTGAAGTCAAACGGGGTTTTTTTTGACTCACTAGCTGGAGGAAAATAAGTGTGTGAGAGGTGAGCAAACACTCCTGCTTCAGTTTAATGTAGACTGTAGGACCTGATAAAAAGAGAAAGTATCTCAGTTTTAATTATGGTCAATGGGTGAGGTCAAATAAGAATACAGATTTTTGACCTTTCTTGCCTAGGAGGGGTTGAGTGGGCTTGGCTGAGAGTAGGAGATCACTCATCATGGAAGATGTAAACCCAAGCAACATGCAGAAAGATTGAGAATGGCTGTCTGTAAAAGCCTGAAAACCAAGGTCAAACTCTGTTCAGACCAGCATGAATCCAGAGCAGCTCTACTTGGAGCAAACTGAGCCATGCACTGATGTAAATGAAATCAGATATAACTTGCTGTCAACACAGACAAATTTCAAATTGATCAAAGAACAAAATCTTCTCTTGTGTATACTCAGAATTTATCTGATGACTGTAGACATACTTAGATGGAAACGTTTTCCCCGAATAACTCACTAAATCAAAGTAACTTCTCACTGTGAAAAGAAACAAGTCAGTGTTTTATAATGGGAACACTGAACTGGAAAATAAATTGGAAATCAAAAATCACAGAACAACTCCTTTGCAGCCTGTTGATCTGCATATCACCTCCAGTGACTACATTTTCAGTCACTGGTGAAACACTGAATGCAACATGCCTATAGCATAGATTGTTTTAAAAGAGCTGGAACTCTGGACAAGGTGGTGAAGAGTTTTGTGCCAATGCTGGCTAGAATGGGAGCTGTCAAAACTCGTCTTTTAATTCTCCCTTGATCTCATTCGAATACATCAACTCTGTTTATTTCAGATTAAGGACTGCAGTTTTCTCATTAAACATTGGCATTAGTATTGGAGATCCAATCTGCTACCTTGGCTGGCAGTGCCAATGTCAGCTAATAATTTCATGCCCCTGTGGTTCTTTACTTCCAGCTTTTCATTTTAAGTCTGGTGAGCTACATTCAGATCCTGACATTTGAGAGGTCTTGTTGAATTGCAGGTGAAAAGACAAGACAGATACCTTCTGCCTGATGTAAGAGTACTAATATGCTATACAACATTCACAGTATTTCCTCACCTTAATTTGCCACTGTTTCCCAGTTCTGCTGAGGGGGCTCATCTATGGAGGTGAGAAGTTTATCTGACTTTCAAATTCAGCTGATGTTGATTGCTAGGCAAGAGAATGAGTGATTACCACATCTACTAGCTGTTTTGACAGTTAACACTGCTGGCGATGGTTAGAATCATAGAATCATAGAATGGTAAGGTTGGAAGGGACCTCAAGGATCATCTAGCTCCAACCCCCTGCCATAGGCAGGGACACCTCCCACTAGCACAGCTCACTCAAGGACTCGTCCAACCTGGCTTTGAATCCCTCCAGGGAGGGAGCAGCCACACCCTCCCTGGGCAACCTGTTCCAGTGTCTCACCACCCTCACTGGAAAGAACTTCCTCCTCACATCCAGTCTAAATCTCCCCTCTGACAGTTTAAACCCATTGCCCCTAGTCCTGTCATTGCAAGACCTTATAAATAGTCCCTCCCCAGCCTTCCTGTAGGCCCCCTTCAGATACTGGAAGGCTACTGTAAGGTCTCCTCAAAGCCTTCTCTTCTCCAGGCTGAAGAGCCCCAACTCTCTCTATATTAAATACAAATTTTCTTTCACCTTTTCTGCTGTCGCTGCTGTGTGGTTCTACCCTCAAAACTCCACGTCTCTGTTAGGGAAAATGATGTTACTAACTCTTGAGAGCTCTGTGAAGACCCAACAGAGCTATTTGAGAAGGAAATGCTGGAATCCACCAGGCCATTGCTAGTTCCAAAGCTTGGGGTCCTCTTTTGGTAATTATCCTCCTGGCATTGAGCCATTGACTGCATATTCAGGACATGAGCCGTGACCTAGTTCTGCATGCCACACTGATGTTAATTGTCCAAGCTAATTTCAAACTAGTACAGCCTCTGAGTCTAATATAATCCAATAGTAACAAAGCTATACTGCATCTAGTACCCTGGTGAATATATTTACATACATACAGTGCTGCTAATGTCTTATTCTGAATAAAGAGTACTGCTATCATTTTAACAAATAAGTGCTCATTTGATAAATAAGAATGACAAGAAATCATTTTTCTATCTTGAGACCAGAAGCCTTTTCATGGCATTTTCCCAACATTCTGGCTATAGAAAGTCAGTAGAAACCGCTGGCAAAGATAACTGAGAAAAAAATGTTTACAAGCTTCTAACACACTCACAGGTAGTGTACACCAAAAAAAAAAAAAAAAAAGAGTGGAAGATGCCACTCATAAAATTAATCTTTTATGGCATCACACACATTCCCAGAAATTCTTCTATGCCTATTGAAGTAAATAAGGACTTGAAACTTCATTAAATAGTACTCCTGTAAA
Source organism: Ramphastos sulfuratus (assembly GCA_013399055.1). NCBI lineage: Eukaryota > Metazoa > Chordata > Aves > Piciformes > Ramphastidae > Ramphastos > Ramphastos sulfuratus. The sequence goes on along the minus strand of WBNM01044307.1, from coordinate 15,834 downwards.
AGTGTGTAAATAATTTCTTCTCATTTTCTTGTCTGATGCCAAAATATGGATCTGTGTAAGTAATTTTAGATAAAAGGCAATGGCAAAAGCAATGACAATTTGTTTTCCTTTGATTTGTAGTTATTTTGTCTCTTGTACAACATCCTGAATTTGGATATAAACAACTGTGCACCACTTTCCATATGCAGCTGTGTTTATATTAGGAGATAACCCATTCTCTGTTCTCTTACTGGGTTTCTTGTATTCAAGATATATATGAATTTGACTCCCAGGGGAACTAAACCATCATCTCAGAAACTGAAAACTGCAAATGAGATGAAAAATGCTAGGAGTAGAACAGCCACCTCAGAGGACGGAGAGGGCTAATCCTCTTTGATTGAGTTTGGATTTGCCTGCAGGGAGTGTGCCAGTAAACTGCTTTAGAAGCCCAAACATTCACTAAGGTGACTGTCCATGTAAGAAAGTACTAAAAGAAAGTGAATTTTTCAAATATTGAAATTATGCCTTGAACACTTGATACTTGCTGGAATGTTTTCTAAGCTACAGAATAGAAATACTACTGTTGTATGTGCATTGAAAGAATTGGGGCTCTTCAGCCTGGAGAACAGAAGGCTCCAAAGAGACCTTATAGTAGCCTTTCAATATCTGAAAGGGGCCTACAGGAAGGCTGGGGAGGGACTATTGAGAAGGTCTTGCAATGACAGGACAAGGGGCAATGGGTTTAAACTGGCAGAGGGGAGATTTAGACTAGATGTGAGGAGGAAGTTCTTTCCAGTGAGGGTGGTGAGACGCTGGAACNGGAGAGCAGAAAAACATGCCTGGGCAAGCCAGGATATATACAAGCCTAATTTGGCCTGCTTAGGCCTACCACGACACTTCTAAAACATATTCAACAATACAACTGGAAATTGGTAGGAATTTGCTTTGACCTGAGGAGAAAAAATAAATTTGTGAGAGATGGATTTTTATTACTCGGTACAATTCAGATTTTCCAAGGCTAGATGAATAAGATCAGTCAAAAATCAAAGTTAAGATTTTTTTTTTTTTTAATTGTAAGGACAGGTTTCCCACATAGAACAGATATTTTTCTTTGGAAAAATGAAAGCCTAAGAACGAAAGTTTGGAATAACAAGTTGGCCAAGAACCCAGTGTTTCAGGGTATGTGCAACTAGTTTGCCTCAGTGGTGCTGCAGAACAGATGTCCTATGTCCTTACACTTTTGCATTTACAGAGCATCCAGATATACTTTACATTCCTTGAAATCTGCCTGTGGCCATACAACCCTTCATGAGTTTCTTAAGTAAGTTTCCTCTCCAAAATGAGACATTGTGGGAAATATGATCCAGCACAAAGAAAGAAATAAATGGACTGCATGGGGCCACTGAACCACAGCTCACATAAATCACCACTGTAACAGTTAACAGCATTTTTTTCCTCTAGGTTGAAATATGTAAGACATTCTTTTCTGTGAAAATTCAAGATTTTTATGTGACACAGAAAGCCATTTTCCCAACCCTGCTAAGTTTTATCCCATTCCCCATGCTGTAGTTTTATTCCATCTTACTTAATCATTTCTGTATCTGAAGGGGGCCTACAGGAAGGCTGGGGGGGGACTATTTACAAGGTCTTGTAATGACAGAACAAGGGGCAATGGGTTTAAACTGGCAGAGGGGAGATTTAGACTGGATGTTAGGAGGAAGTTCTTTGCAGTGAGGGTGGTGAGGCACTGGAACAGGTTGCCCAGGGAGGTTGTGGCTGCTCCCTCCCTGGAGGTGTTCAAGGCCAGGTTGGATGAGGGCTTGAGTGAGCTGTACTAGTGGGAGGTGTCCCTGCCTATGGCAGGGGGTTGGAACTAGATGATCCTTGAGGTCCCTTCCAACCCTACCATTCTATCATTCTATGGTTCCGTGATTCTATATGTCAACTTTGCTATTTCACTCATGCTATTAATTACTTCTGAGAGACCTACCTCCTGAAACCAGGTGAATATCTCAGCATTTTAGGTTTTTGAAAAGGAAGTTTCTGAATCACATAGTTTTTGAGAAAGATCAAATCAAGGTCAGATTGTGTCCTACCAGCCTGGAAGAAGATAAATGAGGAAATATTTCAAAACTCTGGAAAGTGGTGGCAGAATGTTGACTCATGATGCATTTCTGCAGTTTCTTCAGTGGAATTTCTGGCCAAGGAGGAACTTTCAGTATTAACCTAAGGAAGCTAAGAATTAATTTTATCAGTGAAAGCCAAGAAGTTACCTGCATGAGTAATGACCCATTACTGGAGCTGTTGGACAAGAGAAGTTAAATCCAACAGTGGATAATTTATTAATGGGTATAACGTTCCCTTTTTAAAAGAGACAGTTCTCAGATTGTTGGGTGCTTAATGACATCTGTGAAAAGTGTTTTTCTAATTAGTAACTAAATTTAGACTATGGTTCCTCAGATGCTCTGCAGCATGCCTGCTGCATAAAAATATCCCTTTAAATGATGGCTTTGTCTCATGTCTACCTGTGCTGTGATTATCAAATAAGGAAAAAAATGAAACAAACTCTTCTGGCAGGTGTTTTTGTTTCATGACAAAGAGTTCACAGCCTTGTGAATTGAAGTATCATTTTTATGGTCCCATGACTCATTCAAACCTGCACTGCAGGATGACTTTGTGGTTGCACACACACAGAAAAACCACAGATGAATACTTGTGATGCCCTTACTTCACCAATTCTGCCATAAAACCACATACTGTTGAGAACCAAGAACACACTGTAACTAGTATACTCACCTGCAAAGCTGTGCTATGCAGTCAGCACCTCAGACAGTCTCAGGGAACTGAAGGAACACACACTAAATATGATGTTTGAAAGTAATATAATTAATTACAGAAGACAGTGCTGGCTCTGGAGAGGATTTGACAGATAATGAAGTGATCAAAGGTGCTTTGATATGTCTGATTTTGGCTTACATAGCTGAGTTCTGTAGCAGACAGAGGTGATGAGAATAGTGGTCTCTTTTGTGTCTTCCAAAGGAAGGGATCAACAAATAGCAGAGCTTTCGCAAGTGACACAGAGATGCAACATTTTTTCCCCCTCTATTCCTGAAATTTTAATTGTGACAGAATTATTATTACCTTGCAAATGTTAGCCCTTCAGCAGATTAATTGTCAGTATGTATTTCAGTAGATGATGTAGGCTTCGAGGAGACCTTATAGTAGCCTTCCAGTATCTGAAGGGGGCCTACAGGAAGGCTGGGGAGGGACTATTGACAAGGTCTTGCAATGACAGGATGAGGGGTAATGGGTTTAAACTGGCAGAGGGGAGATTTAAACTGGATGTTAGGAGGAGGTTGTTTACAGTGAAGGTAGTGAGACACTGGCACAGGTTGCCCAGGGAGGTTGTGGCTGCTCCCTCCCTGGAGGTGTTCAAGGCCAGGTTGGGCAAGTCCTGGAGTGAGCTGTACTAGTGGGAGGTGTCCCTGCCTATGGCAGGGGGTTGGAGCTAGATGATCTTTGAGGTCTCCTTCCACCCTTACCATTCTATGATTCTATGTAGTTCTGCTATTTGCCAGCAGGGAAATGTGTGCAGTAGGTGTGCTTAACTGCAAAAGGAAATGATTTTCACATCAAGAAATAATTCACAAAGGTATTATATTATGAAGCATCACAACAGAGCTATATTGTCTCTGCCACACAGTGCAGTAATAAATAAAATCTTATATAAACATTTTCTTACAAAATATATAATAGAATGACAACTTAAATTGGACTGAGAAACAGATTAAGAGCAGCAGTTGAACTTTGAAAAATCAGGTCATTTTCTGCTACACAGAGACTTAATGCCTAATGTTCTGCTGATGTTTAATAACTCGAATGTCTATAGCAATTTCTATTACTCAGCACTAGACATTTACAAATTAAACAGCAGATTTGAGATCTTATTACTCACCATGGGAATGATCAGCATAAGGCAATGGCTGCAACAGCAATACAGATAACGTAAGAGTGTTCTGGAAAAATTGCTGAAGTAATTTGAGGTATTTGAAATGCTAATCAGATTTTAACATATTTTTTCCCCCATGATTTTTAGTCTATTCTTCACAATGATACATAACTGATGATGCTATTAATAACTGTTACTGTTTAGATGAATAGTGCCCCTAGATCTATCAACGGGACTCTGAAACCATCCCAGAGGCAGGGGCATGGACAGAAGGAGAGAGAAAACAAGATTCAGATAGTCACATGAAGGCACTCTTGGTTGCAGCCCACACAGTTCACATCCCAGGCTCTGTGAGCTCCCCTTCCACCAGAATATTTTCTTGAGGAAATCAGGGTTGTGAGAGAGTCCTGAAAGGGTGGCAAGCCAAAATTACAAATTTTACAGCTATTTCTTGGCTCTACTCCCAGGTCCTAGCTTATTCCCTAAGCTAACTTAAGACAGGCCTGCTTTTAGCAGATGAATAGATGGTTTACTAGGATCTGGGTTGGTGGAGAGCTAGACTTCTGACTGCTAAGCAGCATAACTAATTCTGTGAAATAAGTCATCTATTTTCCACATTTTTCCTTTTTTTTTTTTTTAAATCCAATGTGGAAAATTATTTGTCTCATGTAATTTTTGTCTCTTCCTACTCTCTGTATCTTTTCTCTGTGGAGCAAAAGTAAGGATATGAGAGGATCAGATACTGCCTTTTAGGTACTTTTGGGTTTTTTTTCCTTAAGACATGTCAGAATCAAGGAGTTGTTTTCCAGCTGAATACCTTCTGAAAAAGACTTCGATCAGCAACAGTCCTCACAGGATCACAGGATGTTAGGGTTTAGTGGCCATGGTAGTGTTGGGTTGACAGCTGGGCTTGATATTAGAGGTCTTTTCCGACCTTAATGATTCTCTGATACCATGAAAGAAGAGGACCTCTTCTGACTTCAAAGCAGCATAAACAGTCTCAGGTATGGTGGTGGCATACCACATAGCACTTTCCCCATCAGGTGTGGGATCGCCTGCCCCTGCCAGGATGGAGACTTTTGTGTAGGTGAAGCTTTGGGTGGTGGATGTTTGGGTGGTGGATGCATTTCTTCAAGTCCAAGGCTGCAGAGTGCTTGGCCTTCTCTCCAAAGGAGGGAGAGGTGGCATTCTATCCCTTTTTAATAAAGCAAAGACTGTCTGTGAAAACAAAAGATTTATTCTCTGCTTCCTGTCAGCAGGCAATGTCCAGCCACATCCAAGGAAGTAGGAAGAATTGCTGGCTTTAATGACTACACAGCCCTAATTAGATCCTTTCCAATCAAAACCATTCTATGATCCTATCCTTGTGTCATCTCAGGATCCCACTTCAAAAGTCAGGTTTTAAGCCTGTCTGCATTTCAAACAGCAGGACTGAGAAAAACTTTTTTTTTCCCTCTTTCCTTTGTTTTCATGGAGACCTTGAGTTTCTCATTACTCATTTTGATTTGCTGTCATCTCCTATAACTAATCATCGTTATTGGTAACATAGGGAAGAGCCATGATGAATATTTTTGTGCCATTAGATCCCTGTCAATCTCTTGTAATGCTGCTGAGCAACAGAATTGTAAAGAGTGAGTTTCACAGAACATTTATGAAGGTATTTAGGCATGAGGCTGAGTTTTCAAACTTAATGTGCCAGTTTGTCAACTTAGATCCTGTTGCAGCATTGGAATTCTTGTCAGTACGAAAGTCACAGTATTTCCCTGAAGCTGACACCAAGCTTGGAGGTGAGGAGCAGTTCAAAAAAATGAGAGTTGACAAATACTCCCCTGCTGCCTAGGAAGAGTATGCAGAACAATTGTCATGGGCTTTCAGAAATAAATTCATTAAAGGTTATTTGACCAAGCACAGTGACTGGCCTCCCTGCAAACTCCTTTCTCGGTGCTTTCCACATATCTGTAGTGCAAAAATGCTTAAGCAATGCATCTGCACTGATGATTACTATCCAGAAGATCCCAAATTTGTACAACCAGAAAAAGTCAGGAGATGTTTTCAGGTTTTACCACTTGTTTTGAATTTATTGGTGGGTTTTTTTTTTAATGAAACATTTTGTTTTTGTCATGAGTTGTCTTTGAACTTTTTCTTTTGCCTCCTAATCAATTTAGAAATCTCAAATATCCAAACCAAGGATAGAAACATGGAATGCTACTGTTTGGAAGGGACCTTCAGAGATCATTGAGTCCAAAAACAACAAAAAAGTCCCAACCAACCACCCCAAAAAAACCCCACAAACAAACAAACCAAAGCAGCACCACTTCATAGAATTATAGAATTACCAGGGTTGGACGGGACCTCAAGGGTCATCCAACCCCCCTGCCATGGACAGGAATCTCTCACAATAGATCAGGTTGCTCAGAGCCCCATCTATCCTGGCCTTAAAAAATTCCAGGGATGAGGCTTTTACCACCTCTTTGAGCAACCTGTTCCAGTGTCTCACCACCTTCATGATGAAGAACTTCTTCCTAACATCCAATCTGAACCTACCCTCTTCTAGTTTTGCTCCATCCCCCCTAGTCCTATCACTACTCAACATCCTAAAAAGCTCCTCATCAGCTTTCTTGTAGACCCCTGACTAATTTGGTGGCCTTCTATGACAGACCTACAGCACTGTTTGCCATGGGAAAAGCAACCTACATCATTTACCTGGACATGTGCAAGACATTTGACGCTGTCTCATATGACATCCTTGTCTCGAAGATGGAGAGATGGTTTTGATGGGTGGTCTCTTCCAACCTTGGTGATACTGTGATACTGTGATACCACTTGGTGGACAAGGAACTGTCTAGAAGGTCACACTCAAAGAGTTGTGATTAATGGCTCAATGTCTGTGTGGAGATCAGAGACGAGTAGAGTTCTTAAGGGGTCTGTTCTGGGTCCATTACTGTTCAACATCTTTGTCAGAGACATGGACAATGGCATCAAGTGCAAGGCTCAGGGGTGACCTCATTGCTGTCTACAACTACCTGAAAGGAGGTTGTAGTCAGATGGGGGTCAGTCTCTTCTCCCAGGCAACCAGCAGCAGAATGAGGGGACACAGTCTCAAGTTGTGGCAGGGGAAGTATAGGCTGCNGAATAGGACTGAGGGGTGCTGCCTGCCTGGAGCACAGGTTAGGCACATTTCTAAGAGACTCCCCAATCTGGTGGGGCCATCAGACTATTACCTGCTGCTGGTCATGCAGATTGGGAGTGATGAGGCAATGGACAAGAGTACAAAAGCAATTTAAAAATACTTCAGGTCTTTGGGGAGATTACTTGAGGGCTCAGGAGCACCAGTGGTGTTCTCCGCAATCCCTCTAGTGACAAGAAGAGATTTTGAAGGAAAGAGAAAAGCCTGCATGATTAACACATGGGTTAGAGGTTGATGCCACTAACAGAACTACAGAACTATTTTTTTTTTTTTTTTGACCACATCAAAGTTTTCTTGGTACTGGGTCTACTGGAGACAGGTGGAGTTCATCTGTCCCTTAAGTGGAAAAGAATCCTTGCACGGGAGTTGGCTGGACTCATTGACAAGGCTCTAAACTACTTTTGAAAGGGGGAAGGGACATAATTGGCCTTGCCAGTGAGAACCCTGGGTGTAGTAGCCCAACGCTTATGGAGCAGTGTGTGGCATCTTAGATAACCAGAAGGTCTACCACACCTCAAGTTTGAAAACTATATACTCAACTCTCCCCAAAATGTTTACGCACCAATGCACGAAGCATGGGCAATAAACAGGAGGAGCTGCAGTTCTTTGTGCAACAGGAAAACTATGATATAGCAGCCATCAAAGAAACCTGGTGGGACAACTTCCAAAACTAGAGTGCTGCAACAGATGGGTACCAACTTTACAGAAGGGATAGGCAAGGAAGAAGAGGTGGTGGAGTGCCCCCAGACTGCAAATGGCGAGACAGCAGCAGAGGTGGACAGTGGGTTCCCAAGCCAGGGATGCCCAAGTGATGCTGGGAGCAGCTGGCATCTCCCACAGGTGAGGACAAGATGGTGCTGTGGCTGGGGGCATTGCTGGTGAAACTGCAGGGAATTTAAGTGTGGTGAAACCAGGTGACGGGCTGCAGGTAGTGTGAGAACCTCTCACTGGCAGTGAGCGGCTGTTATGACAACTGCTATGTGCGCTGTGAGCAGATGGGTGACTTCCTCTGCTGGCTGGCAGCATTGCAGAGGAAATTGAATGATTGATGAGTATTAGGGAAGCTGAATGAGAGATAGATAGGTGGAGCCATGCTCTTCCCTACACAAGAACGGCATGCAAGCAGCCATCAACAAGTACACAGGACACAATGACTGATTCTTTGATTCTATGACCAGATGGGCCCTGTACCCTGTCCCTGCCAGACCAGTGGCAGTAACCTGGATGAGGGGAGTGAATGGAGGCAAGTTCACAGCCAAAACAACAGGCAAATCGATTCCTTGCCCACCTCATGCTCCCAGGTGCCACTGAAAAATAGATATCAGACTCTGGTTGAGAGAGACCGGGCAAATGAATTTGTGCATGGTGGGCAACCCACACCAGAGGTAAGTCCTCAATCTGAGAAGTCTAGTACAACATCATGCAGAAGGAAGGAAAGAAGAGTTACAGTCAAAGGTGACTCCTCCTTGAGGGGAACAGAAGGTCCACTGTTCCAGATGGACTCTCCCAACAGGAAGGTGTGCTGTCTTGCTGGAGCATGGATAAAGAACATCACCAGGAATCTTCTTGGTTTAGTATGACCCTTACTTATCTTCCATGTGGGTATGTCTAAGTTTTTTAAGAGTGGACAGAAATAAATTATTTTACTCCTGAAGTAAGTAAAATAAAAATGCTGTAACTGAATTGGAGAGGAATACAGAAAACGGTATTTAAATATGTACAGGAAAATACTTCAATCCTTAACACCTAATACGGATACAGGATACATGAGAACTCCCCCAAAACCTTCCCCCCAACCAAACTAAATCACAAACCCCTGGTGCTCATTTTCTTCCCTCCCATTGTCTCCTGTTAGGCCCAAACAGGTGTTGGTTGCACAGTAAAAAATTCAGTGTGGCCTTGAAGGCTGCAGACAGGTTACACCCCCATTGTTTTATCAGATAAGGACTCCTTCCAGAGAACTGAAGGAAGGGAGAGAAAAGAGAAAGATTTGGCTTTGCTGCCCACTTATGAAGTAATAGCAGAATTATGGGATTGAACAACAAAACTATGATTTCCAGGGTCCATGTCCTGGACCTCTCTGGTTCTCCTCTAAAACATCTCCTCTTTAACATCTTCATTGATGATCTGGATGAGGGCATCGAGNCCCCTGAGGCCCCAAAGGAAGACAGGACAAAGGAGGAATTTTTCTTGGTTGATAAAGACTGTGTTGATGAAGACTAGGTTAGGGAACAGTTAAGTGATCTGGACATCCATAAATCCATGGGTTCTGATGAGATGCACCCACAGGTGCTAAGGGAGCTGATGGAGGTCATTGGAAAACCACTCTCCACCATCTTTGGTAAGTCATGGAGGATGGGAGAGGTGCCTGGGGACTGGAGGAAGGGAAAGATCACTCCAGTCTTCAAAAAAGGGGAAAAAAGGAAGACCCAGGTAGCTATAAATGAGTTGGCCTCACCTCCATTCCCAGAAATGGTCAGTCCTTAGGCATATCAAGGACATGACCAGCCACTCTTTGTTGATGGGAAGTAGAGAATAACATTTTTGTTTGCTTCTGTTTCCACAATGCAGCCTTTAGCTTGTGATTATTATTATTAAATTGCTTCTATCTTATTGCTGGCTTTTGTTATATTTTCCCCTCTCTCTCATCCATCTAAGAAGGGGAGTAATAGAGTGGCTTTGGTGGGCATTTGGCCTCCAGCCAGGGCCAAACCACCACAGTCCTTCTGGGTGTGTTGGGTGGGAACTTTTAACTGCAGCTTTGTTTTAAACCTCCTTTATTTAAGATACAAGCTTTTGTGCTGGTCATTGGTTTGCTAGCATAATTGGCTTGCTTTGGAATCTTTCCTTTGTTTGGGAACATGCCTAGAGAGATAACGGTTATGTGTTTTTTCCCCGGTGTTGGGAGCCCTGCTGTTCTGTGGGAGCTTTGCTGAACACGTGTCACCATCCAAACAGTGTACTTGTGATGGTTTCTTAGTGCGATCTCAAAGTGCAAAAACTCAGGTGACCACACCAGAGGGTTCAATCAGTCAACAGTAAAACTTTATTGTTTGCCCATAAGATGTAGAGAACAGTGAGGGGAGAAAGGGGAAAGGTAAAATAAAGTGAAGAGAGAAAAGAGAAAGAAGTTTATAGCTACCACCAATGCAAGGGTCCAAAGACATCTCTCTAGTCCCAGGTCCAGTCCTGCTGTTCCTTCTGATCTTTTCTTGTTCCTTGTTCCTAGTGGGGAAAATTCTCCTTCTTTCTCTTCTTCTTCTTGTCCTGTTGTTAGGGAGACATTTTTTATAATCAATTTCATACCTGCCAATGTCTGAACGATGTGTCCCTCTGCCGCTTGTGCCCCCCATGAGGCTTCCACACATGCCCAAGGAGGAATGATTGAGGTGTGGTCTGGGCCCAAGGAGGTGTGCCCAAGGTGTCATCTTCCTTGGAGGCAGATAGCCTTAGGCCAGGAGGTGTGTTTTCATATTATAATGACATTATAATGAGCAAAGTTCACTAAGGTTCATGGTTCCCTTAGCAACACCAGGGCATCAGTCCATTTTGGCAGCAGTTATGTTCCTTCATTCTGAAGCAATAGTGGTGGACAGTGGCTTTGTCCATCATACATGGCAGGTATGGACCACTGCTACCAGGCAGGTCTCTTCCCACAGAGCCTGCACCTGCAAATCCACGGAGACCGCATTCCGTTGTACAGGCTCGGTGACTGTCCTGGTCTGGAGGAGGGAGACTAAAAATGTCTCAGTCTAGAGAAGAGAGATTTGTTCTTATATATTTCTGTGTTGTGGAATTACAAGAGAGATCAGATACCAGAAGCAAGACTATTAAAGGATAAGGTGAATGAAACAGAGAAAGAGAGAGATAGAGAGAAAGAGAGGGGAAATGGAGGAGAGGAGATTTGAGGAGAGGAGATTTGAGGAGAGGAGATTTGAGGAGAGGAGAGGAGAGGGATTATATTACCATTGGCCAGAGTGGAGAGGAGGAGAGATGAAGTTTCCAAAGTCCAAGTCCTTGTCAGTTTGTATTGCCCAGGGACGATTTTCCAGTGAGTGATGTCTACAGCAGAGCTCTTCTTCAGGAATTCTTCTTTTCTTCTTACAGCAGGCAAAACAAAGGGCACAGCATAGTGGTTGGCGGTGGTGATGGAGAGAGGATTCCTGTGCTGCTGTTTCCAGGTTGGATGTTCATGGTTCTCCCACTCACTCACCCTCTTGCAGACTCACTAAAGATGGTATAGGCCCAGTGTCTTTTATTCAGTTTTTCGCAGCTCCCCCGGCCATCCTAGTCACATTACTGCATAACTGACTGCCAGGTGTGTTATCAGTGGGCAGAGCTGACCCATCAGGCAGGCTGTTTACAAAAATTGTTGCACATCCCAGGAGTCCTTGTGCCCGCAGGGGTCCAGTGCTGGCAGTGTGTTCAGTACACATCCCTGGGCATTTCGGCAAACCACCTGGGCAAAGATGATCTTTATCTCTGTTGATTTACATGAACAAGGTAGACGAGATTTAATCTCTCACAGCAGCTTAATCAGTAACTTATTAATGAGTAGGCCGTTGCAATACTCATGCATAACTAAGATGTTAGCCTGAATATCAGTCCAAGACCTTGGGGCATGGGAGTCCCAATTCCTGATGACAATGATGACACAGATAATATTCTTTGGACCACTCCTTACACTCCTCCATGTCTTAGAGTTGTCATTGGAATAGCATGATGGTAGCATAAGGCAGAGAAAGAGAGAAACAGAGAGACAGAGGAGAGAAGTAGAAAGGGGAAAGTAATAGGAAGGGAGCAAAAATAATTTAAAAAGTATTCTTATTATTGTATCAAACAATTTACAAAATATATCAATGAGTTTTAAATATACATCAAAAGAAATCTTCTCATCTTAAATCATTTTTCATCTCAATCAATCTTGGTATCAATAAATTTGGGGATGTCAATATTAGATGAGACATTGAGTAGATTATATGCATCAAGTACAGATGTCAAATGTGTTATCTGATTCATCATTCTCCAATTTGTGATATACAACATCACCGACAGAACAAAACAGATCACAACCAAGAACAAGGACGGAGTGACACAACTTGTTCACGGTGCCTGTAGAAGTAGGCAACCATCTGAAAAGTGTGTCACACCATCTGTGTTCTGCATCCTTTTCAACCCTTTTCAAAACATGATGTATTTCTTCCATGTTGTGATGAACAAGGTTTCGTGTCTGTTATCTCTGACCATTTCCAAAATTCTGATACAATATTGGTGTTGTAGCAGTTGCCTTACTAAAGTGAGATTTACCCCAATGGTTACTGGCAACAATTCATGAATCAGTGTGTAGTTAGATTGCAAAAGCTGGTAGGATGTGACAGGAGCTGTATAAGAAAAGTCACATCCAGTGATCTCAGGGAAATTGCAAGCACAGAAGTTTGAATGATTCTTACTGCTTACACCCACACTGTCTACAGACACAAAATCACAAGCAGTCCTGAAACATTGACACCCTTTGTCAATATACACAAGCACTGTTTCAGGGTTTTCATTAGGATAAAGCTCAAAATGACAAATATTCTGTTCAGTGTTCAAAAAAATATCCTGAGCTGTCATTGCATTACTCTCACAGATGAAATGTTGTTGTTCTTGTACAATACAAGAGCCTAAATCCACAGTTTGCCATTTCTTACCCACCTTTTGGGCCCATATTGTATGCTTGAAAGGATAGAGTACAGCTCCATTGTGGTATAATCCAAATGCAATGACAAGGTAAATAGAGTATTTTGGCACATCGTATATGGTTAACAAGAAAGTTGCAGCTGTGTGGTGTCAGGATCATAAGTGAAATTTACCAAGGTCCACCAGGATTGGAGTTCCCTTTCAAAGTCAGTGGCACTGTCTCAAACTATTTTCTGAATTTCAGTAGGGAAAGTGCCTTCTGCACCTTCTCTTATGATAGAGGTAGCTACTGATTGCATCCACAGCTGAGCCTGGATACAACTGAGAGGTTATTTTGGATCACACCAAATTCATCTACTATCAATTAATGACCTTTTACATTCACTTTTTCCCATTTTGGTAATACATTTGATAGCAGCCACTGGTTAGTTTCCAAAACCAACAGGGAATATTTCAGAGGCTGTTGCAATTTAGCCAGATCACTAGTTGTAGTAGCCAATTTGTTCATTAATACCTTTGAATCAATACTATTTAGAACTCTCAATCCTGTGCCCAAAACACCAGCTAGGTCCCTCTGGATTCGTTTCTTAGAAGGAATCCATTCCCTCATCAAGGTTGTCTAGTAAGATGTTTTCAGGAAAGGTGAGCAAGCTGTCTGAATCTTGGAAACATTATTCTGCATCAGCAACTCAATTTGTTTAAAGTACCATACTGGACTGGACAACATTTGTTGTTGGCCTGTATTTCTGATTGCATATGGTTCAGTTTGGAAAAATCTTAGGACTAAGCACAACAGTTGGTTGGGTAGTAGGTATTACAACATCTATTTTCACAGAATCACAGAATTACAGAATGTCAGGGGCTGAAAGGGACCCTTAAAGATCATCTAGTCCAACTCCCCTGCCAGAGCAGGATCACCTATAGCAGGTGAGTCCTCCCCAGTACCTTGTATTGTTTTTACCACACATGACCTTGTGGAAATACTCTACAGCAGTCAGATTTAACCAGCAATCTTGGCTTTGATTTTTGCACAACACCACAGGGCCTTGCAGTCCAGTTCCATAACTCTTTGTGATTTCAACAAGGGATTCAGTAAACAGTCTGCATTGTATTGTGATATTGTCAGACTGTGCCACTGTAAAAGAAGGTAAAACTTCACTTTTGCTAGTTAACGTAAAGAAAGTATCCACACCACAATGTGTGACTACTGCAACAAGCATCCCTGGAGGCTTTGTTGTGCTTTTTCTTTTGAATTTGAATATTAGGCTTAATAGGCCAGACTGATCTGGTGGATAAATTTGCCAATTGCACACCACAGAGACAGCCTTAGTCAAAGTGAAGTTGTACCAAGTCACTTTTCTCGTTCCCACAGAAGCTGGTAATTTCAACACTGTAGGTACTTGGGTTGAGGATGTAGTTACTGACATATTTTTGGTGGCAACACATGATGAGGGACTCTTGCTTGTCGTATTTCCAATCCGTAGAAGGACAAAGTTCTGCAGTGATGTTGGGGTGAATTTTGGTTGTCAAATTTGGATTAAAAATATTTCCACCAACTGTAATTGAGGAGGCTCTTTCATGAAGAGATCCTGGTACTTTTCTGCATCCTACCTGAATCCTTTCTCCAATTATTCCAGTTAGGACTCTAACATGATCCTTTCTGTCCCACTCCCATTCCAGTAGGTGGTATACTCCAGTGCCATGCATTATAACACTGGGAGATTATCTTTGGGGTAATGACCTAGAGAGTAAGTGGCTCTAGAGACCTAGAGACAATGGCTTCAGATCAAGGCCATTCAGTATTCGTTTGGTTACAGGTCAGTGGTAAGATTCAGAAAAATACTACCAGTCCAATCATCAGCCCAATTAGACAATTGATCATTTTAAGATTTAGGCCACTTTGTCATCCAGGTGCCGTCTGTGCACTTCTCAGGGTTCTTCAGGGTTCTCCTGCAAAAGAAAAACAAGAGAGCTTGCCTCTCAGAGGCAAAATTAAAATGATGGAATTGTCCAGTGGCTATTTATCCAATGTTCCTTGCCCAGAGCATCGGAGGCTACTCATGCATATGCATTAAGGGGTTTGAAGTACCAGTGGCATGCTTCCCATGGTGGGAAGTTCTACCAGAACAGGTTCTCCTGGGAAGTGAGCTGGGTTCTTAGAATCATCTTGTCCCTTTAATGAGGGGACTAGAGTAGAAGCTTTTGGGCAAAAGCAGGTGATTTTGGGGCATCCATTTACCGCCCATCTCTAATTTACATCTTTTACAGCTTCCCACAAACAGGCATGCCAATTACCCTCATCTGGTTTCAAAATTTATTTTAAGGGATCATTGCTTCTTTCTGTGATCCCATTAGCTTAAGGACAATATAGGGTGGGAAAAGTCCATTTAATTCCTTCACTTCTTGCCCAGTCCTGTACAACTCTGGCTGTGAAGTGAGAGGTGGTTCCAAACCATTCTTGCAGCGCTTTCAGTGTTTTCTCCTGTAGCTCTGTTAAAAGCTTCTGCTTAGAGTAGCCCTGACGTTATTTCCACTAGACTTTCTCACTGGCCAAACCAGAGAGTTAAAAGGAGAATGAGAATTAAGCACCATTCACAGTATCACAGTATCACAGTATAAGCAAGGTTGGAAGAGACCTCGCTCTCGCATTTCTTGTATAACTGATTTGATATCTTTCTTTGCTCCCAGTGGGAAAGAGTATTGTTTAACATTAGTTACTTTGCTGAACTGCAAAGTGGGGGCAGTTAGAAGAAAGTTGACATTCAGCTAAGGGTTCCAAAATTCCACAACAATGCTTCTGAATCCTTCCACCTCCTTCCCTTCAGGACATCCATTTCCAGCAAACTAGTTGGAATGTTCCCAATCACCATTACTGTGGTGACTGTGCTTTCTTCTCCTGGCAAAGTCTGTTTTACAGGAACCACATTCATAACTTTTGTTGACCCAAAGCAACTAAGACACAAAATTGCCTCCTTAAGGGAGTGACTCCACACCACCATGACTTACAAAGATAGTAGAAAGTGGACTGGCAATGACCTCC
>WBNM01044306.1:220812-348973 GCA_013399055.1 Ramphastos sulfuratus | reverse complement strand
CATCCGCCGCCGACACTGACCTCACGGGTTGGCTGCCGCGGCGGGCTGCGGGGAAAGCGCGGAGCGGGGAAGGGAAGGGACGGGACGGGGCGCCACGGGGCGCTCCGCGCAGCCACCCTGCACCGCGCCCCACCGGGGCCGGCAGCCCGTGCGCTCCCCCACCCTCTCCCCGCCCTTGTTTTTTTATTTATTTTCCCAGCGGCCCCGGAGGGCGGGGGAGGGGGGCGAGAGGAAAAAAAAAAAAAAAGAAAAGAAAAAAAAAAAAACAAAAAAACTGTGTTTGGATGAAAGTGGCCGCTTCGCAGCAGGGTGCCCCCCGCCCCGCACTTGGGCTGAGCTTTCCAGCACAGCGGCTTCGGGGCCAGCGTGTGATGGCCGGCCTGTAGCGCTGACTATTCCCGGGGAGCTGGGGTATAGCTAGCGGTAGCCTGGAGGCGGGGAGCCTCTTCCTCCCCCCCATCGCTCGGAGCTGGGAAGAGAAAGGCAGCGAGCGGCGGGGAGCCGCGGCCGCCTCCGGGGAGGGGAGGGACTAGAGTTCAGCGCTGTGTGCGAGGGAGACAAAGTCTGGGGTGTGTGGCTGCTTTCCAGCAGCTCCGGCTGGAACAGCTGCGGCCGCTCGGGGCGACGGGGGGCCCTCCCTCGGGCAGGGGCCTAGCTGGCTGCCTGCCCGCCCGGCTGCGCCGCGGCTCGGGGCGGGGTTAAGCCTCATTACACGGGATTTAACGTGTCCCGGAGGCCAGGAGAGACTATGGCTCTGAAGGGGGGGGAGACAACGGGGGAAGCTATGGCCTCGTAGCCTGAGAGAAGTCCGGTCGACGGGGCGAGGAAGTGGGCCGCGCCCCCTGACTTTCCTCCTGGGCCTTACCCCGGCGCTGAGCCGCCGCCCGAGCCGAGAGCGACGGCAGCAGCAGCAGCGGAGCGGGCCAGCCGACGGGGCCCAGACCGCGCCCTTGCCCGGCCGAGGTCCCCAGCTACCGCGCCTCCGTTCTGGGCGCCGCCCTGAGGGCAAGCCCCTGAGGCGGCCTCCCCACTGCCCGCCTCTGCCTCCCTCCTTCCCTGCCTGCTTTCTTGTCTTCCTGCCTGCCTGCTGCGGCGGGCAGCTTCGCGGGGCCCCAGACTCCGGCGTCTCTCTCTCAAGCTGCCCGGAGCTGGAGCAGCGTGCGCGGAGGGAGTAGTGTAGTGCACGGATGCTGAATCACGCCACGGGTCGTATGGATAGGAAAGAAGCGAGCCCCGCTGCCCTGCAGCGTGCAGAGGTGACTCATGTTTGGGACGCGCATGTTGAAGAAGTTCGCCGGACTTAGGAGAAATCCTGGGGGGAGGTGCCTGCTAGTTTCCAATACGTACAGAAACATCTCGAGTGTGTTCCTCCTTTTGTCATTTAGGTTTCTCTGTGTTTGATTCCCGGTTGATATCCTGGCCTGGAGTAGCACACAGGTACAACAAGGAAGGAAGGGAAGGAGGAGCTAATGTTAGTCGCCTGCCTTTTTTTTTTTTTTTTTTTTTCCTTCTCTCTTCTTTTTTCCCTTCTCTGTAAAAATAGAACACTCCAGACCTCCTTCCTTCACTTGGCACCTTCAAAAATACTAAATTAGAATACAACGGTGTGACAAATAGGACTTTTCCTGGCCTGTTTTTCTTTAAGCCATTCCTAACAAAAAGTCTTTGTTAGTTAATTTTCTTAGTTTGCCAGTAATTAAATTGGACCTTTGTCGTATTTTCATATCTGTATGTGGAGAAAGAAGTAAAATGTTTATCACCATCTATACAGGTGCATGCACATATGCAATCCCTTTCAGTTAGCCATGCCAGGCCAACAACTGAATTGTTGGCTTCTTGCCCCTATTAGTGAGAATGTACTCATTTCTGCCAAATTAAAATATATGTCTAGAGTTAAATGTTTGTATTATGAAGTCTGGAAATTACATCAGTATACAGCTCATGACTTCAGATATAGGAACTGACTCTGTTCACGTCTCAAACACAGAAGAAAGTGCCTTTGGATTTTGGGAATTGGACAAGTTAGCAGAATTTGACTGAAAGCATTTAATGCTATTCAGGCTGAGGCTTGGGTGGAGTAGAAAGAAAAAAGCAGGGAAGGAGATGGAAGTAAAAGGCCATGGTCCCTACACAGTGGGATTGCTGGTGTGGCATTTGCTGGAGTTGCCAGGTTGCCATCTGGTCTGTTTAAAAAAAATGGCCATCTCCTGAAACACTGTGCATGTGTGGCGTTGCTGCGCATGCACAATGGCCTGGGTGAGTCTAGGATGTGTCAGAGCTCCTATGCATGTGCAAATTGATTTGAGCCTGAGACACGTGAGCAGGCTGTGGGCTCAAATTAACTGCTAGGTGTGTGGGGAATAACTGTCACAGCCCACAGCAGAAATACATTCAGCGAAATCACTAGATTCACTTGGCCATGCTTGGTTCATCCAGTCCTCCATGTAAATATTGTTTAATACCTTTAGATCACCTGAAAGTGGGTGGGCTTTGGGTTTTGTCTCTTAGGCAAATGCAGATGGGTGGTTTTTACTTTCACCTCTTTTTTTGTTCCTATTAGCTGTATTTACATGTAGGTATCACAACAGAAAATTTGAGTGGAGGCAGGACAAAGTTAGCTTTGTAGTGGCATGGTCTAGGACAAGAACATGTTAAGGGACTTATGCCTGCTTACACTGCTGTACCTTATCTTGTTATCTGTCTGAACAAAGCTTAGGCAGATGTGTCCTGTGAACTGCTGCAGCTACTGATGTGGCAATCAAAGGTGTGAAGAGCCGTGTAGGACAGAGGAAGACTTAGAAGGAGGAACCCAAAGCAGAGGTGGAATTGTAGTAAACTGTATTCGCTAGCATTTTTTAGCACTCAGTGAAGTCAGGGGACAAGCTAGACGAAACTGTGTCACCAAACATAAATCCAGGGTAGGAGTGCTCTGTTGATTCAGGATGTTTGAACAGCTCTGTCAGGAACATTTTTACATTTATATCTGGCCCATGCTAGCCACCTATTATAAATTATGCCTGTTTGTGAAACATTTTTACACTAAAGATGTGATACTAGATGAACAAGTCCTCTGCTTTACCGAATGTTCAAATCTTCCAGTTCATTGTAAACTCAGGTGAGCTGACACACCTGATTTTTTTTTTTTTTTTTTTTAATTTTAAACTGTCGAGGACAGGCAGTTTTGAAGGTTTCAGCTAGATTTGTACATACTAACCTTCTTTAACGTACACAGTTCTGTGTTTCTGGGACTGTTTCTGAAATATAAGGGAGACCTTTGCAGAACTGATTATATAAGGTATGCTAATGATCTTAACTTCACATCTTACATTGTCCTAATGTATTTAATGACAGAGAGTGATAGATTTGTAACAGAACGAGTTGATAACAGGGCACTGCCTTAAATCAGCTAGCTGAGGAAAACGATCCTGTTACAGAAACAATTAAAGGAAAATGACAACTGGTATATAAATATCGTTGTGCCATTATACAACTAAAGTGGTGCATGTAACAGAAATAATGAGAAAATTATTCCAGACTCTGTCGAGAATGAGATCCAGATACTTTCTCTTTTGTGACATTATTTCAGAACTCTGCTCATTTAATGATCGTTCTCAACTCTACATAAAACAAAAAGTTTAATTTTTGTTCTCTTTGCACATATGGTTCCAATTGCAGAAAAGACACCAAGTTATCATAAAGACTTCATTTAAGATAAGTCAGCAGCATGTTGACATTTTAAATGTTCAATATATTGAACTCCTTTGTCTTAACCTCTGCTAAATTGAGAATTGACTGTAGTGAACATCTGCTAACTTCAGTATGGTGCTGTGAAAACTGAGGGGATTTTTGGTGCTGGTGCATATCCCATTTTGCTGTCCTTCCTGCAGGAGTAGCAAGCTGCAGGAAAATGATCCAGTGAGCAGTTGAGGGTAGTAACCTCATCCACTGTCCATGGTAGATTTTCACATTTGCATGCATATTCACTCAAGCAGTTTGGAAGTATCTGAATAACTGGTTTGGGTTTTTTCAGTATTAAAAAAACCCTCTAAGATAATATAAAAGAGCTCTAGACAATGCCTAAGCCAAGTGGCAAAATCAAGATTGCATCATCCAGATACATGACTTCTAGTTTATTTGTACTAAACTTGGCTGTACTGAAAAAAAAAATAGTATGTGCTAATTGTCATATGCTAGTGATGCATCGTAGAAGTCTAGTTTTAAACTTGAAATGTTTGTTTCTTCTTTCATCAGTTTTGCTTACTTGTCATCTTGTAGATGTCTCACTTCAGTCAACAACGCAGCCTGGATAGTGGGTATGACATACCCTTGAGTGGTGCTGACTTTTGCAGTGGTTCAAAGAGATGCTTTTTTCTGTAGGTGATGGGGGATAATCTTAATTCCTTGTCCTGAGCAGCATTCCCAGACAGATGGAGAATTCTAGCTAGCATGTGCTCTGGAGCACTGAACAGACATCACAGAGGTCCAGGCTCCCTAAAGTCCACTGAACTCTCTTTGAAGGCAGTATCGTTCACGCTCTGTGAAAACAAAACATTTAATTCTAGTTCAAATTTTCTCACCTGGTCTCCACCATGAAATACCCTGAGTTACATTCTGCAGAAGCTACTCCCCACTCAAACTAATCCAGAGTTCATATGAACATGGGCTAGTACAGTGAGGCTCCCCATCCCCTGCCTGCTTTAACTTGATTAGTTTAGTATGTGCTAAAGTCACTCTTGCCCATGCAGTGATATGATTGCTAACCTCACACCTTTACACCTTAGTCTCACCAAAGCCTAAGGCCTTTTCATCATACTAAGCTCCCTAGACTAGGCTAACGTGACTGAGAAGCACACCTTTTTTTTATCCATTAAGATGAGGCCAAAAATGCTAAATGCTCGAGATGCAAGCACCTAAGGCTTGTCTATATATCGAGTTATTACACGTGGAGGCTTTTATCTTTGTAAGAAAATCTTCTTTTTGTGTACGCCAGAGTGTGAATTTAAAAATAGTGGTTATAGTATAACCCTCGTGCAGACTCCTTTGTTCTGGCATCTGGCTCTTTTGTCAGATTAACTTCTTCAATTCACTTAAATGAAATTTTAAAAGGTACTTGTATTGCTGTGAGTTTGTCCACATGAAGAATTACACTTGGCTGACACTGGTAGCATTATTAATAATACTTTGCTATGTGGAGAAGCTTTGTTTGTTAGGAATCTTAATTTTGTACATGTTTGCGCTTAATAAGAGCATCACTTGTTTACATTTCAATCTTCCCATTTTGACAAGTGGTAGCTGATGCACTGCACTGAAAATCATTATTATTCCACACCAAGGCCATGGTCCTGGGGATGCTAAATTAGGCAAATAAGTAGCTAAATGCATGAATAGTTTCACTGAACACAGCTAGCTCCTGAATAAAGTTTGTTCTATGTTAAAGCATTTGCAGAAATGCTTAAGATCTTCCTATAAAATTTATACAAGTTGTTCTTGTAAGGAACAATGGATTGTGTTGTGTGATGTTGTATTTTATTAGTGTCCGTGTGAAGTCACATAAAGCATCCACGAGTTACAAATTTTAGTTTCATTCTTGGTTGCTTGCTAATTTGTGGCAGTTCCTGTCATGCTTACAACTTTATGAAACTGATTTTATAAACTCTTAATAGTTTAGTTTTGACATGTATATGGTGATGATCAGTGGAAAACAATCTTTTATGAGATGTTACTATTTGTATGATTTTTTTAATCTAGAAAGAATGCTAATGGTTTGAGTAAAATCAAATCAGTATTTGAAACCATTGCATGCTAAATGCTGGCTGCATTGTGGATATATACAAGCAAGCACAGCGAGCACATAGGGCCACAGCTGGCCACCCTGTGTGCTCCTCTGGAGAAAGACAATAGACTGGTGTGAAGTTAGGACTTTATCATGCAGCAAGTTAAATAAATGTTTGATGTTTGCAGGAGTGGTGCATTACACTCACATTACTTAACAGAAGTAATACAAACCTGGCCATGAAAAGGGAAAGAATTTGTTTGTGTGCATTCAATTGTACTTTTTTTTTCTTTTTTTTTCCTGAGTAGGACTATGTTTTCATTCTGCCTTTTGTACACCACCTAGTGCACAGGGGTCCTGAGTCTTTCTGTGAGTCCTATGATAACAGGAATTTTGATACTCTTAGTAGAAATAGCCTTGTCATATACTGACAGCTTTGTGAGGAAATAAGTCTCAGATGAGATGCTCTCTCTTTTAATGAAGTTGTTACAGTGTGGAAGAGGGAGGTGCCTCGGGTTGTCGTCAGGTATACATGAGGAGCCCAATCCTGTTTGCAGCTGTTTACTTCAAGAAAACTATATGTCTGAGTAAGAAGGGCAGAATTCAGCCTTTGGGTTTTTAAGTTAATTGCAGAAAATGGGACCATGTCACCTACATGTGATCCAGCCAGAATTCAGTCCTTTGCTGCTTTAGTATTTCATGTTTTAAACCAATTAGCTACATACTCATATGGAAAGAATAGTAGAGCCTCCACAGTCTATACCAAGATTCTAAATTACATATATAATAAAGCCTATGCATGTTTTCTGGTTGAGAACAATGCTGTATTTTAGCCTTAGGCAAAATTTTTCTCTAAGTCATAGCCCCTCAACAAAAATGTTTTCTAATGAAAGTCCTGGCACTACCTTAATTACAGTGCAGCAAACATTACCAACATAATCCCATTTCATCCTGAGGCAAGGAGAACATCCCTGAGGGCCTGGCTACCTTTCTTTTCAAGTGACCAGTTTTGCAGAAATGGCCTTTCCCCAGTGCATTTTCTTATTTAACCTCTAACATGTTTCCTGGGGGAAGATGCATGGGGAGCTGCTAGTGCTCATCTTCCCACATTCCTTGCAGACCTCGAGGCACTCTCTACAGCCCTGGATCTGAAAGATCAAACAGCACCCGGCAATGCCCAGCTCTTTGGCATCCCCATAGCCCCTCTGCCTGTCTTCCATGGGAGCCTAACAGGAGCCGAAAGTTCAGGTTCAGCTCCTTTGTACTACATGAGTTTCACCCTGATTCTTTCCAGCAGCCTCCAAGCTGGCCACTTTGTGTGTGCCAGTGCTGAGACAATCCCTTTTTTTGCTGGCCTGCCACACGTCAGAAAAGTATTTTCTTTGGATCTATTAATGCATGGGGGAGCTGATCTCCCAGTGGCAGTTCTAATCCAGGTGGGTGAGGATAGAGCTGTTTGAAAGGGCAGGCTGCAGGCATGCTTAAGCAGCCTGCAGTGTGTCCAGCAGTAATGCATTCATTTGAAGCAGCCTTGCACTGTCTCCAGGCTTTTGCAGTGTTTGGAGGAGTAAAATGGAGTTTCTCACTACCATATTGTTTTGTGTGTGGACTGAGATATTGACAGGACAAATTTGCAAGGCTGTTTGAAGTTGGGATCTTTTCCTACCAGAAATATGGGGAGATATATATGCTTACATATACAAATGCAAGGGTATACTTGTGGTTCTTACAGTTTTTTCTTTTGCCTTCTTAAATCAAAGTAATAAATCTGTATCATCAAAAGAACTAGAATCAATTTCTTCTTGCATACTTGATCTCAAAATCCTAATTAGAGCTAGAGAGAAATTAAACATAACCCTTCTTGTTCTCTCTACAACATTGTCAAGTACAGTAGTCTTATACTATGGAACTCCTACAATTCTTATGTACAGAGTAAAATCATACGGCTGAGATACTTGCCCTAAAAACAAGCAAAAGCCCTTTATCTCCTGGGAGGGCATTTCTGTTACTCTGTCCCCTTCTATTTAGGTTCTCATATGGTGTTAATTACCATGGTATCATACAGCTTTGTAAAAATGTAATGGACCATATGTAATAAATCATTAAGGATGAAGATGTGGGATAAAAATATTTGTCACATATCTAAAGCAGAAGACTTGCAGTAATGGACATACCCAGACAAGTGGCCTGAGAATTTATACAAGAGATGGGGTCAAAGTCATTCCTTGGGTAAGTGCAGAACAGTGCCCACCTTGCAGTGTTCAAGGTTATCAGTCAGAAGAAGGTAATTTGACAACATATGGCAAGTAAGCTTGTGCATTTGTTGTTAAATTAGTGCAGAGATAGCTATTATCCAAGTATAAAGCAAAATGAGGGACTAGACTTCCATTGGAAAAAGTGCACTAGAGTGGTCAGAAGTTATCTTCCCAACTGGTAATCTCAGTAACATATTTTCTTATGTTTTCCATTTCCCCCTTATTTTCAGCCAGATTTGTTTTCTATTTATATTGTGTCAACACATAAATAATTTTCTCTGTTGTATCCCTCACTACTAAATTCTTTCTCTTGATGGAATAGCAAAAGTAATTATATTTATAAATGGAATATCTGTTTTGCCTAAGTACCACATATAATTCCCTTCTCTAAGAGGGATTTTTCTAATTCCTCCAAAAATGTCTTGGCAAGGATCAACCCACCAGTTGGTATTGTGGATCCAGCCTTCAGGGACAGGACTCAGGATTCTGATCCCTTCAGCCAACAGGCCAACAGAAAAAAACGCTCTAGTTTGTGTGAGAGAATAGTGCTGATGTTAAACATGTGCAATTATTAAGCACCCCAGAAAGCAAATTCACTGAGAGTTGCTTCCCACCTGTGGATTTCACTGTTCAGCACAGAATTACTTTGGCAGCTAGAGTATTCTTCCTTGCAGATGGTTGTGGGAAGATATTAATCCTGCTCTTCAAGTAAGATGTGCTTCACTGATCTAGTAGACCTGTTCCACCTCTATTGTATACTGTACATATATATATATATATAGAGTGAAAGAAAATCAAACAAATCCCAAGTGAAAGGTCTGAGTCCTTCTTATCCCATTTCCACTTTCAGCTGCTTTCCACAGACAAGTTCAGATTACTCTTGTTCACTAGGAGTAGAGCAGAGGGAGATTGGTTGTGAGCTCTGCATTAAGGGAAGTTCAGTTTCCCTCCAGTGGACACCCCTTGAGAAAACCTCGATCCCCTGTATGGGGATGTTAAATCCTAGCCATGAACAGATTTCAACTGGCTCACTGGATAAAACAGTGACAAGCTTCCTAGAGCTGATCTGCATTACAGGTGGAGACAGTCATGATTTTCTCACCAGGCAGTGCTGTCTATATGTGCACATGTATTCTTTCATTATAGTTTCTCTAGTATTTGCTTTGAATAAAGGCTATTTCAGAGTATCTACTAAGAAATGAGATATTCTATTACTGCAGATGTTGCAGGTTTGAGGAAGGTTGTATTGGAGCATTCGAATCTGTGTGGTTTGGGAGTGGCAAAAGTAGGGGTCTGCATAAAAGAAATGTAGTTGATGTAAGACAAGAGATCCTTTGCCTTGGTGAAAAGAGAGCCTAAAGTTCTAGAGCATCACAGGAGAGGCTTTAGTTCCATTGCCCAATTTTCACTGAAACTGTAGCGTCATCAGCAGAAACAAACACATACCAAAGTTCCTAAATCTCAGCAGCTCCCAGTCTGGTATCTTTAACATAAATCAGTTTAAACTAACAGGGAAGTTTAATAGCTGCGTTGGTGACTCAGCAACTAGCACATGCTTATGTCTGCCATCCCTGCAGGAAGGGGTCCTCCATGTGAAAGGCAGGATGTCACATCTTCAGCCAGTGAAATCCACAGAGGTAGTGAGCATGAGTCTCAGGAGTGCCTGTGCTGCAGTGGCCTGGTTTATGCAGATGATCTGAACAAGCTAGCTCATGTCCCTCTGACAGTGTTGTTCCGGCAGTGTCAGCTACAGAATCCATCAAACTTGGTATGCTTCTGGGTGGTGAGACCTGGAACTCTGTGTTTTATTGCTGTCCTCTTAGCAAGTCCAACTTAGCTACTTTAAAACTCTGGCTACATGAGCTGCAGCCTCTCAAGTACAGCGAAAACCAAGTCCATTTCTCACTTGATTGTATAGTTAATCAGAGGCCTCTCAGAAGTTTTAGACTGTAGTCTTTCCTTTTCCCTGTGTACTCCTACTAAGAGTTCATGTTTGTTTAAGATTTAACTTTATGAGCAGTTTTCTTTTATCTCAGTGTACACAGTACAAATTTGGTCTGTTCCCTCAGCTTTTGCATTCAGCTGGTTTGACTGATCTAACACTGCTGATTTACTGCTATAATTTAGCTTCTCTGAAAAGAAGGAATGTTCACTGAAATAAGATTCTAAGATGCCTATGGAGTTGTATTGCCCTAGGTTTTGGGATTGTTATTTGTTCTTAAAGACAGGCAGAACTCTGACTTTAGATTTTCAGGAATTACGTCAGCATTGTTAATTCTTTGAGTCAAGTCCTTGTGGTTAGCCAATCTTCTTTTCTGTCGCTGTGGTAAGATTTTAAATCCAGAAGGCCAACCTCAATGCTCCCCCAAGAAGGCAGGCAGAGATGACAATGCATTTGCTTTGCTGACCTCTGTAGTCGAGTTTTATAGAAGGTGGAATCTATCAAATTAGACTGAATGCCAGATCACCTGCATGAAAGGGTCAAACCCTACTCCTGTAGGAATATTTGGAACAAGAATGTACTGAAATACAATATAAAAACTACTTTAAAAAAAAAAAAAAGAAGTTTGTCTACTAAGTTCAAACTATGAATGTAAAATTCTCTTGCTACTGTCTCGAGTTCCCTGAGTTTGCAATGTTTGAGGTGAGGGGAGAGATAATTCTAATATTCTGATTTCTTTATGTAACTCCAGCTTGGTGTGATTTCCTTGGGGAAGATTCTTTGTTCAATACACTGTTGATTCTCCCTTGTATTAACTTGTGCCTTCATCTCCTGTCCTAGCACTGAGTAAGAACTTCATGTGAACAGTGCCAGTACTGTGTTTGAAAGAGTGGGCAAAAATTGACCTTGTAGAGGGCCTGGATGCTGAGCGTGGAGCTTACGGTCAGTGGTGCAGTGTGAGAAGCCGGTCTGCTCCTGCTGCAACAGTGCTAGGCTGAATCACTTAAGCTGTAACAAGGGTCACATTGCAGACCCTCAGCACCTCCTCTTGGTTCACACAAGGGTTGTGTCTCTCCCTCCAATTAGCAGCATAATTATCTGTCAACGTGAACTAAAGAACTTGGTCCCACCCAGATGGGCCCGGAGCCTGTTTAATGAGTGGAAGATATATAATATCAGCATTACATCGTTCTAAAAACTTTGGCTTGTCACCAAGAAATTGACTTGGATGCTCTGCTTGTACCACTGGAGCTGTGCAAAGCAGCTGTAGTGAACTGGCCTTTTGGACAGGTTTAATATCTACAGGATAATCACAGGATTATCATGGTACAGCTGGTGTGTTCACTGTACCAGAGCTGCCTCCTAACTGGATGCTGTGCAGTCCTTGCATTTTTCAGATTGGTGATAGATCAGACCACTAACAGCAGGCGGATGATCAAGGAACCTGCCAGCAACAACTCTTTATATGTGCTTGAATGGATAGATGAGGATGCAGTTCCCTCAAACTGGAGGATTTCAGGCAACAAAAGCAGTTTGGAAACTAATAGTGAAGGGACAGCTGGCCACCTTGTCACCATTGCCACTTTGGCATTATTTAACTCTGACCTGAATTCTTATACTGTCCAGTCTGTTGATCTATAATCATAGTGATCCACTAATTACTTGGCTTAATTACAACTAATTTATTGTAGTAGAATATTTAACAACATGGAGATTTTTAAGTTGACATGTTATTCTTCACTGAGATATTTTTGAAACATAGAAGATACAGCAAGCGATGGCTTATAACAACCCATGTCACAAGAGTGTGAAGCTTTACTGCTAAATTCTCCATACAATATTCTTCACTCAGGCAGCTAACATCATAGCTATGAGAAAGGTCCTGTATTCTTCATACACACACCACAGGGGACTGGAATCCCTCTCAATACCATTTCAGCCATGCGCTTATGACCGGTATTTCCATAATGCTTCTTTGCTGCGGTATTGGCACCAAGTGTACTATTGGTGCACCTACCTTTTAATGTTATCTCTGATAGAAAGATGCAGTTAGCAAATGGCATCAGGTATTAATGCAGAAGTGACCTTTTAATGTCACGCCCAAATACACAAAGAAAGAACTGGCACTGAACATTTCTGATTAAAGATAAAGGTAGA
Source organism: Ramphastos sulfuratus (assembly GCA_013399055.1). Lineage (NCBI taxonomy): Eukaryota > Metazoa > Chordata > Aves > Piciformes > Ramphastidae > Ramphastos > Ramphastos sulfuratus. Next base: position 336,846 of record WBNM01044306.1, on the reverse strand, counting down.
CAGTCTCTAAAAACATTAAGGTAAAAACTAAATCCATTTGCTCTGAGTTTCCCCTGCTATCCCACCTCCTACTCTAAAGTGATGTTGTCAGCATTCATGATTTTATCGCGAGTCTTGTGATGTTTGATGTTTCACTTACACTCCATCTATTAGAGTTGTGTAATGAGGTTAGAAACTCAGCTTTCCTCTTTCATTAATTTAAAGTTTTTAGTCCTAATGGTTAGAGTATAAAGCTTGCAAATGTGACCCAGGTGCACCCTAACAGCTAAAAAAATAACCAACCAAAAACAAAAAAAAAAAAAAACAAAGCAAAGCAAAGCAAAGCAAAGCAAACCAAACCAAAAAACCAACAAATCCAACCCCCTCCAAAAAAACCAAAACAAAACCAAACCCAAAAACCCAGAAAAGTAAAAGAGCTCCACATTTATAATTTTAGGGACTGACTTAAGATTTGGAGGGTCGAACTGCAGTTCTTGAACATTTGGAGCTGGCAGTAGTGACTTGAAAAAAAAGTGCCAGAACAAAGTATCACAATATGTTGCATTCTCCAGGGAAACATAGTAGTCATTATGCCAGCAGGGGTAATTCTTTTCTAGACATGCACATTTTCCTACTGACTTGTTATGCAGCATCTCGGGTTCAGCCCCACTCTGGCTGGGCTGGAGGGTACTGATCTGTAACCATACAGCTTGGTGTTGGAAGGCTCATACTGCTTGCGAACACAGAGGAGGCATTTTGCAGCGCTCCTTATCCCCCTGGCACATCTGTGCTTTACACCTGTAAACCCAGGAATGTTCTGACCTTCAGTCTCAGAAAATGACCTGCCTATTTTAAAGGTCCAGCAAGAAACTAGGAGTGCCATATCCCTGCCAACCCACCAACAAAATGCCAAACCAACCAAGCAAATGGTTTCAGTAGCATTGGAAATGGTTGGGTTGATGTAAGGACCCAAAAATATACCAAGTGAGGGTTTTGATACACAAACTGAAAATCTCAGCTGTTGGTTTTGGAAAACCAAGCTCTCAACAGCAACAGCTCAGATGTGAAGGAGGCAGTTTTAAAATTGCATTTCAAATGATCAAAGACTTAAAAGTATCTCACTAAAATATACCTGGAACTGCAGTGGTATCCAAAGCAGTGAGTGGCGCCTGAGTGTTGTATGGGCTTCTTGGTCAAAACTTCTCTGCAGTCCACGGACTGGTAGTCCCAAAGGTCCCTCTGCTTTCCCTCACTTTGTAATGTGTTCTGGAGGTGACAAATCTGCAGATAATTGTGGCAAAGTCTAATTGCAAAGAAGAGGTGGGGGTCTCTGACACTCAGCTTCTGCATGTGTAAACAGAATATATAAAAAGGTTGTATTTCACAAATATAAACATATGCAGCCACCCAAAATTTGATATTTTCGAGTAAGTACTATTTGACACTGAACCAAAGAAGCTTAACTGAGTGTTTTTAATTTTGGCCTTGAATTCAGCAGTAATTTCCATGTTGTAATTTCCATGAGACTGCAACATTGCTTCTAAACTGGTTCCTCTGTATAAAGCTGAAGAAATGGTTACTGAATCCTGACCACTTTGATGCATGTTTCAAGGAGCATATATATTTTTGTGCATTGTGAACCACTTTATTTAAGGTCATGGACTTGTAATTTTTATCTCTGTTTTAAAGCACTGTGGGAAATATGTATGTTGCAAGAAGTATATTCTTCAGCCCCAGGAATTTCTAAATTATTTGGAAAAGGAAACTGAAAATTCATCTTCGGGATATACAAACCATTGGAAGGGTCTACATATTTCCTATTTTAGTGTTTGTGAAGAGGAAATGCACTTTCTCTTCAGGCTCCCACTCTTTCTTTGTAATCTCTTCCAGCTTCTTTCTAGCTCTGTTATCTCTAATCACTTTTGAATATACCCAAATCATTGTCTCTCTGTTGTGTGACCTGACTCTTACTCTGAACTATGCAGGCCTCTGCTGCTGTGATACCAAAGTCAGCGCATTTCTAAAATATTAAATTAATATGGTTTAAAAGATTGTCCCACCTGTATGGTTTCTGCTTCCATGCAGTCTGTGGCTGGACAATTTAATGCTTGTTGTGGTTGCTCTTTAAGTAAAGGAAAGTGTGTAAACTTCTTGTGATACAGCTTTGTGTAGATAAAGCTTCATTCAAGACATTGATTTGACTTTGAAACTCCACAACATACAAACTAAAATACTGGAACTGCTATCCTGGGCATCTGTCTCCTTTACTGCCTCACTAAGCATTTACTACTGTTGCCTTGCCTTGCCACTGTTCTGCCTTTTTCTTCTCCTTCCCTCTCCCCACTCCCTACCATCACTCCCAGTGGCTAGGGAGTCTTCCCAGTAAAGAAATCCAGTTCATCTCCCAATAAAGGGCCATCGGCCAACACATTCTGGGCCTAGATTCATCTCATAAATATTGGTACAGGCTTAAATTAATGCAGTCCCTCAGTTAATGTACTACATTTCAATGGAATTGCATGGGGAATTAATTTTCCTCTGTATGTAGTCTGAAAAACAATAAAATAAGAAAATGCCTAGAATCTATCGCTAAGCTTTCCAAACTGGTTGAAAGATAGGGTTTTCTTTGTTTCCCATTAATGGAGGCTGTAGCAAGACACTGCTGATGCATGTGTCTCTTCTATACACACATGTAACCTATTAGGCCTTACTGATAAAGACCAAAGCACCTCTAGAAAGCAGCTCCATTGGAGTCACTCCGGTTTTGCCCCAGTTGCTCCTTATTCCATGCTGACTCATGGTTGTTACATGCAATGGCAAGTATTTTAGTGTGTGCAATTTCTGCTGCATGTGACACCTATTTCTGTGTGTTTCTCTCTTTGGATAATGGCAAGAGTTAGCAGTTACGTAGCACTTTACTAAGAAGTGTACCAACAAGGTCCAGCAGAATGTATGTGGTTGCTGCTGGCCTATTTTGTTAACTCTGTGTCCCTTGGGACTTGCTCTAGTACCTAAGCAAAAAGCTGAATATCAGGATAAAAGTATAACTGGATGGAAAGGTACACAAACAAGAAAGTCATGATGAATTTTTTAGCTAATTTTTCTTTTCTTTTTAAAAATTCTGTTCATTCATCTCCCATGTTTTCTGTCTGCATATGATACACAATTCTCTTTACCATTTTCCCCCCATTGCCCAGTTCCTTTTTCTTCCCAGATGAAACATTGCTCTTTTTCCAATTCATTGTCCTTAGTAGATTCTTTCCATATACTTCAGAATTTCTTTTTTCTCATTTCCTCCATCATTCTGACATCCTGGGCAGGAGTGATTGAAGCAATGGTTTCTGGAAGACTGAACCATTCTCTAGAGTTGTGCTTCTCTCTCTAGAGAAACACTACAGATCATTATTTTTCTTTCTGTGTGTTAATGGAGAAACAGAAAACACGTGAAACCAGCTGATAACAGTGAGTGTGTGGATGGAAGTCCTTTTCCTACAAGAGGTATCATAAATATAAGGTACCTACAGGTATTTGATCTGAGCAAAGCCTTCCTTGACTCTTAGTATTCTCATTCCCTACCTATGTACAGTGATGTCTGTATGTATAGCTGGTATCTGCAGGAACACACTGGAAGTCCAGGTCTGTGCATTAATGAAGTTAATGGGGTTTGAATGGGAAGATGCGGGAAATTATTTTACTTATTTCTTCCAGAATGGGCAGCACACAAATTGTAATATTTTTTGGGCTAATTGGTACCATGATAAAACTGAATCTGCTCAAGAGTCTTTTGTTGACACTTTGTGGATCAGATAGGTCAGTTGTCACACTGAGAAGTGTTTGAGCTGTAGCACTACCATTTCAAATTATTTTCTAACTGCTCTCTGAAAATAGAAGAAAAGTAAGAATACAATAGTCAGGACCTCTTATAAAATCTTCCTAGAGGAGTCCAAGGATAGTCACCATTGGTCTCAATGGAGCTTTAACACATCCTTGAAAGGAATTCATTAAGCTGAAAAAGCTGGCTAGAAACCAGTCATCCTATAATGTCTTCCATAATTTGCTTCAAGGGACACATTTATAGTTACTCAGCCTTTTTTATAGATCTTATGCAAGATGAAGGGCTGGGTCACAATTGCAAAAATTTAATGAATAGATATTTGTTGCATGCCACAATCCAAATAATTTTTCAAGCATCTCAGCACAGTGCAGTCTTTTCAGTGTGGACTTTCCCAAGGACACCCAACAGGATGATAGCTGCAACCTCTGGAATCATAATGATATAGTGACTGTTTTTGTTCCAGTGTTTCATGCTGACCCATTCAGATGCAGAAAGAAAACATCCATCAACTGCAATTTCTACTTTTGATTGTTTTAAAGGACATGAAGATTTTAGCTATTTCTTTTTATTAATACCAATTTCTCTACAGGCTTGTATGTAGACAGATTATAATAGAAAGTCCTCTTCAGCTACCAAAACACTCAATATCTGTCAGAGATGACTGGATCTCAGGATAACACACTGCTTTACAGAACAGTCCTAAGATCTTCTTCATGAAGGTCATTTAGTTTATGAGAATTGTCTGTCATTCTCATTCCACCAAATGCTGCTATTGAATTATAATGCTTAGAGAGAAAGGGAAGAAAACCACCACCACCAAAACCAACCAACCAAACAAAAAAACCCAGACAATGGAGAGATGGGTTTGAGTTGTGAAGCTCATGTGTGTTTTAGAATAGGGAAGCAGACGTGGCTGTTGACTTTTGATTACCAAATACAAATTCAGCCAGAAACTTGTTATCTGAAGGTAACCCAAATTCAGAACTAGCTGCCTTCCTAATTCTCCTTATCTTTCTCACATTACTGGGCATGTTGGCACTGAACTTTTTTTTTTGGACATTCTCTACCTGATCACAAACATTGGAAATTACACCTCAGCATGGTAAACCAAGTAGCTATTGCACAAAGAAACAATGAATGCATTTATATATTGCAACAGAAACAGCCTTGAGTAACCATACTGATATACAGTGGATCAGAGAGTAAACTTTTTACTAGCAGCCAGGAATTTCTTTTGAAATTGATTCTGGTTCTTTGACATCTCTACATATGGGCTGAAGGATGCTGGTACAGTTCACTTTCTATCAAAATAGGATATAATGTGTGACTGTGTTCTAGAAAAGTGTTACCTTTTTAAACAGATTTATAATTTTTTAATGTCAGACCACCATAAAGCTTTCAAGCAATAGCTGCTGGCCAAAATTACATTAGGAAAGTGCACGTTATGCTCCATTTCCCTCAAGGAAGGGGAGGTAAACACAGACAATCTGGACTGGGAGGGCCAGAGCAGAGGTAAGAAGGCAGCCAGCTCCCCAGTGTCTTGGCTGCTCTTCTACCATTCCTTGCATCTCTGCTGCATTGGTCCATGGCAGTTTCAAAGAAAGAGAATAGGGCATTTCCTGAAATGGTCAGAGCCCTTTGATTTCCTGCCTGTATCCATATTTAAGAAAAATTTGTGCAAGAGAGGTAGCTGGTCTTCAACTTCCCAGGGCAAGCCTGTTAGTCTCTGTACAGACAGACATAAGCTTCTTCTACCTATGCCTTCTCAGCAGGCATATTAGCTTGGGAACAGAGCCATGCTAATATAATTCTGTGGCTCCTAGACAGGGGCTGGCACAATTCTGGTTGGCTTGGAATATGGGCAGGGTGAGCTCACATCTGTCTGCACCTGCCTGTGCTGACAGAATTAAAAATCAGAGTGGAAAAAGAAACAGGAGAAAACTGAAATGGGCACCTCTGAATCCATCTTGCATTAGCATCTGGAGTACTTGAAGTGAGGGGGATGGTAGGGTGCAGCCACATGCACTGCATTCATGGCAGGAGCCGTTGGGATGAATCTTGCCTCTGCAAGAGAGATAGGCTCTGAAGCCTGCTTGTTCCACGTTGCCCACAGGAACTCAGCAGGAACAACAGCTCTTGCTGAGTTTCTGCAGTCAGCCCATACACCCATTTCTTCCCAAAACAGCAATACAGAAGTAGCAATACAGAATACCAAAGAAGGGGTATTGTATTCTGCTGAATACCAGCTACTCTGAGGAATGGGCAACACAGTGTGGTTATTGCATCCCAAAGGAGGTGGCATGCACAGAGGGGGAAGCAGTATATGTGGTGAATTAACACTGCCGGCAGACATACCTGGTGCACAGGGTTGGTGGATGCTGTCTCTTCAATCTGCAGGGGAAAGCAGTGCACTGTAAAGCTCAGTGGCATTTTGAAATACTTGTAAAATCTGTGCATCACAACCTGGAGCTATTATTATCTAGTTAGTCACAGTGCTGCTAATTGCAAGTCACCTTATACCAGGGAAGTTGGATTAGGGAACTGAGCTCAGGAAAAAAGACCACCTAATTTAGGTCCTCATTAGTCATTGCAGCAGCTGGAATTATGAGACTTGATCTGGCCGGACAAGCTGGGTCATCTAGGTTAAACATTTAGGCTTCATGTGCAGAGAGTGAGTTAAAAAGCCAGTTTGGTGAAGGAGGTGTTGGTGGGATGTCACCAGGGCTAACTGCTGCACTTGCTTTGCTGCCTTTCCCTCCTCAAAGCTTCAGCCGTTGCCTCAGGGCAGCTCATAGGAACTGCTGTCCTTTGGACTCTTGGCCCTGGAGGAACATTTTCTGTTAGGTGCCAAACTGAGCTGGGTTCAATCTCCTTTTGAGAAACAAGCAGAGCCCAAAATGCACTTTCCCTGCTTCCTGAGCCTGGATCCAGATTGTTATGAAAAAGATGGGGAGAGATTTCACCTTTATCACTGTTTCTCCTAGCATTTGCCAGTGTCCTCTGAGTATGCTCTTCCAGTGATTTTTCAAGTAGGATTTGACCTAAATCTAGGCTACAAAAGAGCTTAGGTGGGAGACTGATGAGGCTTTCAAGCTGAGCAGAAGGGCCCCTTGAGGATTAGACAGTGATAGTGGTTAGGCAGTGTTCCCTTTGGCACCTCTGGAACTAAGTTACCTAAATCCAAAGGTTAAGGAGTAGAGACAACACTCAGTACCTTTCTAAAAATGCAGTCAATACCTAAATTGCTTCTCCTGCCCACAGACAGCCTGCATTGTTTGGTTCAGTGGGAGAATGAAGTGGGATCAGGTGTTTCTTTTGTGCTCAGTGAAATGATATCTGTGTCCCCAAGGAGCTGGAAGGGATATCTGAGGTCACCAAGTTCAGCCCTTCACTACTGCAGACGAACATGACGTAATCCTTTTCATTACAAGAGCAAACTCCTGTTCTGAAAGTAGGTAGGTCTGCTTGTTTTCTTTTTTTTCTTCACTTCATTTGCCCTCCTGGCCTCCTGCAGTAAAATTTGCCCAAACATGCTTTAGAGTTTTGACCCTGTGTTTATTCCAAGCTAGTTCTACCTATTATACTCATGTCTAGCCCTTGTGTCCACATTTTTTGTATTCCTGGTGAGTGGAAATGGAAGATGAAATCCACAAGGAGTCCAATAGCACCGTGTTTATGCATATTAAGTACTCAGACCACTATTTCTTGATTAGACAATTTTGAGATACAGGCAAATGATAATTACATTGGTCACAATACATTTAACTGAGTGTCTGAAGTAGCCATTAAAAAGAAAACCCTTCTAGAACAAGAAGAACTTTTATTTTATTAAACAATTTATAATTCAGTTGTATGGTTCTTGAAGATACTTGTAGCTGAATTATAAAGTAGCTTATTTCACTTAGTGTCACTACATTTTACCAGTTGGAAGATCAGCAGTGTTTCACAAGGTGGAGATAAAGTCCCCTGGAACCTTCCAATTGCATCTGAAACACTTGGGCTCCTATGTTCTCCCCTTAGCCTTAGCACGTTCCAGCTACCAGCAATGTCCCATTCAGCCAGAGCTCCCACCAACAATCTGGCATCCTTTTAGTCTTCATCTCTGTCATATCAGACTTGAGACATGATTTAAAGCCAGTTTTGTAATGGAGGATGAACAGAAAAGCATAGGCTTGGGAGCAAAATGATGAGGGTAGAAAAATGTTCACTAACTGTGTGCAGGTGACTGTGGTTAAAAGGAAGTGTGAACATTTGCTGGCTTGCCTAGCACAACAGAACACTTTGAGTGTCCTTCCCTTGTGAGGCATTCAAGGCAATTTTATTTTTAATTTCTTTCCAAGTAAAATTCTAAGCTTATTTTTTGTTCAGTTTAACACATTGGTCCCTGGGACATTCTGCTCAATGCCTGTAAGACTGCTGCTTCTTCCCATCCATCCTCAAAGGTTGGCTCATCTCCACCAGCTATAAAATGTAAGAACTTAGATAAGTGTACTCCACAATACTTATATTGTTCCTTAAAGTAACACAAGACAAGCTGGAATTTGTATATATGCACAATCAGCATTGCAGGTATTGATTCAAAATAATACAAAACAGATTTGCAGGTGGGGATGTACTCCTGAACTGCACAAAGCTGTTTGGATGTCTTGACTCATAGCTGAGTTGCTGTGTGGAGGTGCATCCAGACCCCAGGTACACTCACAGTCTCTCTCTGCAAAACCTCTCCCATCTTCAATGGTTTGGCTGAAGGTGCTGCAGGGTATCTTGGATGTGGTGTAGCTGCAACCTGGGAGCAGGCTGCTGGGAAAGGAGGTGGTGAGAAGAGTTGGGACAAGCCCCATCAAGGGTTGAGTTCTTCACTCAGGAACTGCCTTTGTTTCAGCCCTCACCCTGGGTCCTTGTCTGGGTGACGCTGCTGTTATGTCTGAGCTTGGCCACATCCCTTGCTTTCTTTGCTTGATGTTGAAGCAGCCTCATCTCATGCTCAGGCTGGTGCTCCATGACCCCATGCACAGGGTAGTTGATGTGCATGAAGGCAAGAGACGTGCTCTCCTCACCTGTGTCACGGCAGTGTGTGCTTTGGGATGAGAAAGCACAGGCACATATTCCTCACATTCAGGATTAGCAGTACTGGGCTCTGTTCCTGAGCAGACACCTGAGTGCTGTGGTCATGTATCTTTCTATAAATTATTACTTCACTTCATCACTTGCATCCTCTTTTCATCACCTCTTTTCCTTCAGACTGATGACTTTTTTGAGATGGAAGACTTTTTTTTCCTCTCTAGCTGGACCAAGGCCATTCAACAGAGCGAGCAGCAGGAGGTACTGAAAGAGAGATACTGTTAGCACTGTTTCCACATATCCAGAGACTGATCTTTATGCAGCTGAGACTACAAGGGTTATCCCTTAAATAAAGGCCATCTTATTACCCATCTTCTCCAACTCCTGTGGAACTAAATATCCTGAAGTTGAGAGAAGCTGCTGCACAAAGCTTCTTTATAGCTCTCAGTGTGCCTTCTTTGCTGGCTCCAGCTGCCCCTACACTCTGTTTTTCCTCAGTCTTTTCTTCAATATTTTTTCCAGTTGACTTAGTTATTACAGTACATGGACCAGACTGAGGAAAATACACTGAAGGTTGGAGCTGGCAGGGCAGGGAGAGCTGCGAGGGAAGTGCTTTTGCCATCCAATGACATCATCTGCACGTTAATTGGTCGCATTCCCGCGGATGGGAGGCACTGGCCAGCGGCCTTGGGCTTACTTCCGTGATACAGAACAGAGACGGTGCCTGTCTCCTGCCAGCCTCTTTCATTGCCAGCCTTCTGGCAAAGCTTAGGACATTTATAAAAACAGTACAGTACTTTATTTAGCCTCTAGTGAGAAAAAGTCACTTCACAGCTCCAGTTTAGGCACAGGGCACTAACAAGCAGATTAAAAAAAAAAAAATCCCTTATATAAAAACATTTCAAATGAATACATGAAAGTTGATTTGTATTCCAGATGACCTCTCAAATCAGGAGATTGAGCTGTGCCTTTTATCTCCAGAGAAATGGGTTCAAATACTGATTAGCCCATAGAGGAAATTCCATTTAACGGTCTAATTTTGGTGGGCTGAAAAGCTGTTCCCTGCCTAGAACCACCATCTATTATGGCATGATTGGCAGTCTGTGTTCAAGCCAGAACAAGAACTTCACCTCATCTCTACTCCTATTACTTCATCCTGCCATCAGCTCACACTACCTAGCCCTCCACTTCCAAAGAGCCTGAGAAAGTAGACAAGGTTTGTAGCATGAACAGACTCATGACAGCTGTGCCTGGGCAGAGTAGTGCATGCAGGCAGCTAATAGGGGCTGCTGTGGTGCCAGCAGGAGAATGGAGAGGTGGCAGAGGGGAGCCTGAGAAAACAAGAAGGAAGCTGTTGGAGGGACATTTCAATGGAAAGTAGACAAGAAGGAAAAAAATAAGGAGTGAGTATGGATAGGGAAAGGATGCATGGATAAAGAAAGGGTGGGATGCAGGTATACCCAGAGCTGGAGACAATAAACCAAAATTAGTATAATTCTGTTCAAACAGCAAAATGGAACATTGGCTATGGGAAGGAATCTCTCAGTTACTTCCCTGAGTGGCTTCACTGTGTCTGGTGGTCCTGATTGGTATAGAAATGCCTTTAGTCCTTAGCTTGTGCTGTTCTGTGACAGCAAGTATCTTTGCATTGTTGTTTTCCCATTCCTCAAAGTACTAAACAGTCTGTTCTGCAGAGGATTTGCAAGGCTGATCAGCAGCCAACTCAGTCCTCAATCATATATTTGCAGATCAAGAACAGAAATTCTCACCTCCAGTCTAATCAGTACAGTATTTCTTTTTTTCCCAAGTAATTTGGTTGTATTTCTCCTGCCAACGTGAGAAGCTCAGGTGGTGTCCTGCTGGGTGTGGAGCAAGTGTGGAGCAAGTGAGGGAAAGCAACAGACATTCATGTTGTGACACTGGTAAGCCTCATGACCCTGCTCTGTGTAGTGCTTGAGCAGATGCAAAACGTTGTCACTCTAAGGTGGCTGCAGAAGTGGATGAGAACCTGTAGGTGATGGATATGAAGAAAGGTTTGCTGTCACACAAGGATGTCATTGCAGCCAGACCTCACTGTTCTCTTTGTCCTTTTCATAACTGTCTTAGGTATTTATTATGAAATACCTCTATTTGGAGTCATTTTACTCGAGACATCAAAATCTGAATTTGGAATAGCATTGATAGTGGGGAAAATGTTATAAAATCAGACTGATGAGTAAGTGTGAAACACTGCACTTTGGGAGGAGAAATGCAAAAAGAGGACCACCTGGCTGGGCAGCAGCATCCAAGGGGACTGAAGATAAGGAAAATATCAGATGCCCTTTTCTAACTGCAGCTACTCCAGCAATGAAAGCTGCTGTCCATAATCCCATTGCCCAACTCAGTTTTCAGCTTCTCCATGCCAGCTTCTACCTCAGACTTACCTGGATCTGTTACACTGGTGGTTAAAAGAGAGCTGTTACTCAAAATATTGACTCCAAGCTGGATCTGTTCAACCAGATTTAGTTAGGCAGCGATTATACGGCAGTTACGCTGCTGGACCTGGGGGATGGGGAGAGCCTGCAGCTGAGGGGTGGTGATAAGCAGCTGGAGTGGGTGAAAAGTTTATTTCTTTTCACCCAGCTCAGCTGCAGGCAGAACAGGATGTGTGACTGCAACCTAAGACATAGGAGATAATTATTCTACTCCACTTGGCACGGGTAGGGCCTCTGCTGGAATACAGTGTCCAGTTTTGGGCACTGCACTGTAAGAAAAATATAGAGAAACTGGAGATGGTCCAGGGGAGAGAGACACACTAGAAATATCAGAGGCATAGAAGGAACAACCTAGGGGGAAATGTTGAAAGAGTTGTTTGTTTAGTCTGGGAACAGCAGAGTCTAAAGAAGAGACATGATAAAAATCTTGCAATATGTTAAAGTTTATTGTAAGGAAGATGGTGATAAATCTTTCCCTATGACCACTGGGGGACAGGGAAAGAAGGAAGTGGCTTCATTTGTAGCTGATGTAATTTAGGTTTGACATTAGAGAAAACTTTCTAGATAAGAGAGTGATGAAGTAAAGGTAGCTAGGGAGTGCATGGTTCTTGGTAAAATTCACAGTAAGAGTGTTTTAGTAATGAGCATCAAAAGAAGAAAGATGTTTCTTGTTTAAATAATTATTTTGGGCTAATGCCTAGGATTGGATTTCTGCACATCGACAGTACAACCATGTGGATGCACTTGCAAGAAATAGCTCCTCAATGGCAAGCTTGAGGGCATAGACTCTTTCTTTAAGAGCAGCATATACACATCCCAGCACATTGTGACTGACCTCTTATTGCAGGATCCTACATATTGCTGCCACCATGTAACACAAGGATTTATATAAAATATTACAAACACAGGAATAACTTTTATGATTGCATTTCTGGCTCAGCTGCATTTTTTTTCCATGCAGGTTCATATCCTATATCTCTAATCCTTTCTTTGTAGATTTGCTGTGTGTGCACAGCTAGAGAGATATCCCCTGATTGCTGCTAATCCTTTGAGTGTTTTCACGTTACATGGCATATGTCCAGTGAAAGTTCTGTCGTATGGCTTTAGTGATACTCACTGATCCTCCAGCAACACGACTGGGAACAGAAAATCACACCATCGCCTTTCTATCCCAGCCAGTTCCCAGGTTATGAACAGCAGAGAATCAAAGCACCTCTTCATGTTTTCAGAAATTCAATCTATGTTTGCAAACTTGGGAAAGGAACAGGATGCTGCTCTAAAGGCTGGATGTGGAGGTGGGGAGATAGCACACAAAAGTGCCACACTGGGACTTTGGACTTGCCTGTGACTTTGCAGAGGTCAAAATTTATCACTGTAGCTGGTCAAATTTTTGCTTGAGACTTGTGATAGAATGTGGATTTTTCTCATGAAATAAACTCTGCCAGGGAATATATTTGCTACAGAATGCATTTTCTAATTGGAAGCAGTTTGGATTTAAAGTGTAACTTTAGATATGAGGGCTTCATATTTTCTGCCATTTGGTCTCAGTTTAGTTGCAAAATCTATTAGAGTGGTTTTACTTTAAATTCCTGATATATGTGCTTAACCTTCAATCCACCTTGAGAAAATTTCACTGTAAAGGAACACTAATCAAGAAACCTGATTTCGCTGCTACTGTGGAGCAGTTCTAATAACTTGAAGATGAGTAATATTCAGCCTAAATCCTAAACTCAGTGGAGTACTAGAGCAGTAGAAATCAGCAAAGCAAAAAAGCCAGTTAAATGGGGTTGTAGTTGCTTTGCTTTCCACAAAAGCACAAAGCATCCACAGGGTATTCATTACCATATTAATTAATAATCTTTTTACAGTTCTTCGCAGAAGATAGGTGTCTACAGGATCTGTTGCAAAGAACAAAGAAGTGGTCAGTCTTGTCTATCAAAATAAGCTGGGAAAGGAAACTGTATCTCATGAGCCTGCTCTGCTGAGGGGTCGCCAGGTCACAGAACTTTTACTGGGTCACAGGAGATGGTTTGAGCCCACAGCTCCCTGGTGAGCCTTCTAGCCCCGAAGTGTTGATTGTTTTGCAGGGGATTAGGATTACTGTGTGCTCCCAGGTCTTCCTGTTAGAGCTGTGGCAATATGAAAGGTTTACTGAGATAGAAAGAGAAGACAGGAAAGGGATGGAGGGTATAGAGGGGGAAATCATCTGCCGTGATTTAGATACTGAACAACTGGACTTCAAAGACTTACTTAGTCACCCCAGGCTCCACATACAGCCAGTGGAGAGGAAAAGGAACTCAGGAGAGATATTTGTCTCTTTTCAGGACAGGAAATGCCTGTTTCTGTGCTGTCTGTGTCAGACATCAGGGTATCTAGCTACTTGAATGTGAAGTTAACTGAGCTGACCTTGCATGGCTTGTTGGTTATGGCACTGTCCTGGGAGGAAAGAGCCTGAGATGTGGCCTCTGCTTCGAGGACTTCTGACAGAGTCTGTGCAAGTTACAGGTCATACAGACACAAGCAATAGTGAGTGCAGAGTCTGCCTCCTTCCTCCTGCCCAGTAGAGTGTGTTACCATAGTGCGTGGGGTACTGCTGAGGGAAGCTGGAGAAGCTTGGTGGAATGTCCTCTTACAGGAGAAGGCACTCAGTACATGTACCACTTCTGGAGGGTACTTTACCATCAGGCAATTGCTCAAAGGTGGCAATCACCTCCTCTGCAGTCCCTGCTCTGTCTGTGAAGCGGTAACGATTACCATTACCTTTTGTAAGGAGGAAGACTATCACTGAGGTGGTGCCATGACCTAGTAGCCCTGACAGGCTGGTCACCTTAGGGGGTTTAGGCTGAAGAGCAGTTTCAGAGGCTCAGATGGACTTGGTAGTGAGCTATGTGCCAAACTTTACAGACTTGTCAAGCCTGAGGCTCTACCTAGGCAAGAGCATAAAATGTGAAAATTAAAAAGATGCCTCTTCGCTTATCCATACCAGACATTAGGCAAAGCAAACCTGACACCTCTCTCAGAAGAATGTCACCCTGGTCTCTTGCTGGCCTTCCCCTGGGTTTCTGACAGCCCTCGGACAATCCATGGTCGATCACAGGAATAAGGCTCTGGCTGAAGAGCTGTAGTGCTCCAGGGCACTGCTTTTTTTCCAAAGCCTTGCAGGCAGAAGGCTGTGCTGTGGGCTGGTGGCAGGGAGAGCAGGGGGAGGAACTAAAACACATTGCAGTCAGAGAAGAGAAAAGGATTCTGCACCAAGCATTATGTAACTTTTAACATGCCCTATATATCATGATCCAGGACTACTGCGTCTTGCTGTGTTACCAGTGTTTACTTTAGCCAGTCGTTGTTAAATGACATTCTTAGCCTGTCAGAGGGTCTCTGATTTTGTGTCTACTGTGTCCCTATGGGGCAGCTCCTTAGATAATGCCTGCTGCATGGAGCCAAGCTGGAGCTGCACACTGCACACGTGTTGCCCAGGCAGTGGAAAGGAAGCCACTCTGACCTCCTCCTTCAGCTCCTTGCAGAAGGAGGGAGGCTTACGGATGAGTTCTTCATGCTGCTGCAGACCAGCACCCATTAGGACCTTGCATTTAATTGCACCTCAGGAATAGAAATCCTCATCGTATGGGCAGTAAAATCCTTTGGCGCTGTAACCAGACCAAGCCCATCTTTGCTGGCTTTATGGCTCCTGATAGCTTTTCCACATTTCACATGGCACTGGCCTCCCAAATGCTTTTCACAAACTTGACCAACACCCTCCAGTTTCTGGTGTTGTTTTTTGTTTTTTTTTTTTTGGTTTTTTTTCCCATTGATATTTTGCTTATTCCAAATGAACTCTACACCTCGATTGTTTGTTGGTTTTTTAAATCATTATTTATTTATTTTCAGCAGCAGAGACCTGGGCAAGTGAGAGTGCACCACATGTAAGGTCTGGGAAGAGTGTGGAGCAGCCGGGCTGCCATTGCAGGGGTTTGGCACCTGCGTGGGAATGAGCACATCCAGGTAGAATGTTATTCCACTGCTCCTGCTGAGTTCCCTCTCTGCTGAATCCTGACGGCGAGCAAAAAGCAGCTGGTTAAGGTGGAATTTGAAAATCAGTCATAAGATAAACAGGTTGCAGCATTAAGCACTCTCCAAGGGAAAAGCAGCATGCAGCATATGTTCTTACTTTGGAAGATACTTTAAAAAAAAAAAAAAAGTTTAATGGACCCTTTACTGGCTTATGCTAGTGGAGCTGTTAATTAATTAAATAACTATATGTGAATGGCATCCATTGGGAAAGAGCCTCACAGCTTCCAGATGCCAGTTATTGGCCCCATTACGGGCCTAAAACTATTACAGTAAATCATTACATGCTCCAAGATGAACTGGCACACGATAGCTGTGAGGAAGGATAGAGCTATTCTCACTTGTGCCATTTTGTGCCAGTTTTTATCTAGTGAGATTAATTAGTACTTTTAGAAGTGCAAGTCAGAGCTATAAAATATTAAAGGATATTCCATCAATGGAGTGGAGACATGCTTAAGCAGGGCTTTTAAAACTTTTGGATGTTGACAGATAGATAGGATTTGGAAGAGATAATGAGCAACATCTGATTTTTTTTTTTTTTTTTTTTAATGAAGAGGTCAAATTTATAGCTAGTGGGACTGCACAAAGCCTCCTTTGTGTGCTGTGGGAATACTCAGAGGAGGACATTAAAGTTTATCACTGAGGTTCAGGTGCCAGGTAAGCAAACAGTTTCTCAGGCCAAAACCAATCGTTTAAGGCAGTTATTCCAAACACAAAATCAAACAGAAAGTATTAAATAACCTTTTAGCCTGAGTCCCCTGCTGGGAGGGAAACATTTCCTGACATTGGATGGCAGCCTAGAATCTATGATCTAGCCTAGAAATGGCTTTAGTCTTTCTTTCTTTCTTTTTTCCCTTTTTTTTCTTTTTTTATTAATAAGCTATAAATTTCACCTCAAGTGACCACTGTGGGCCTTTTTGTCTTTCCAGACTGAGAGAGAAAACCACTGAATCACCTAAATCATCCCTTGCCCAGACAGACCATCTTTTGAAAATCTTCTTGCCTGCTTAGTCTGTTTTGAGCCCAATAACAGAGTACTGAAGAGGCACTCCGGGGACTGTTCATACAGTTTACTCAATAATTAGTTCTTAGAGACATTAATTCATGGGTAGACACTTCCTCTGAGAAATGATTCCACAGCTGCCTGGACGAGGCAGGCTGAGCACATGGGCTTGGAGATTTTACAGTTCATCAGGCAGAGCTTGGGTGGAGTAGTGCTGAGGGGACCTCTGCTGCCATCCCCTTGCTCCAAGTCCTGGTCCAGAATATGCACAAGCTCTCTACCCTGAGTGCAGTGGTTCGAGTGGGGCCAAGGGGCTATAGGGAGCTGCAACTGTAGCTTTGCTGGTGCTGATAGTCAGTGATAGCCTTCCCACGCACCCTGCCAGGGCAGCACCAGAGATGCCATTGCTGATAGACCTCTGCTGCTTATTGCAACCACCTCTTTGCCTAGAAGGACAGATGAGATATCCCACAGCTCAGTGGGAAGATGTCCCAGACTGCTCTGGCATAAAGAGTCTCTATGTGCACCCTCTGGACAGGTATCGGGGGTGGCAGAGAGACTGCAAGCGAAGTGCAGCTCTGTTGCTTGGCCACTCGCATCCAGGTCTGCGCAATTGCTTGGAGAATAAGATCCCTTTCCTGCAGCATGCTGTACAAGACAACGTGTCCAATAACTTTCCACCATGAATAGGAAACTTTGGTCTTTATTGGTTATGAGTCACAAGAGAATTGATAGAGCAGTAAAACTAACCCCATCTCACTGCCTCTCCTGAAGTCAAGGTAAGGCCACAGTCACAAACCACACTCACACAAATGCAACTAGGAAATGTGACCTACTGTATGAGAAATGTGTAAGTAGGAGTTTGCTGACTAACCCTAGTTAAAAGCAATAAATGGATTTATTACATGAGCATGACAAATCAAGACACCGGTCTAGCAAGCTGGCCTGTGTGAGCAGATCTCTGTCCACGTGGCTCTGTTAGGTCCCAATAAGGCTGAGAACTGGGTGCTGCAGTTGCCAAACCGGCATATAGCTGGTACAATAGCAAAGATTTGGAAAGCTTGTGTCTGTGTCTTTCTGATGTGCCTGGAACTTGGGTGGGAGCCATGGGACCTACAGCACCTAAGCTGAAGCACTAGGACAGCCAGTTCATTTGTCAGCAGGGCAGCCTTCCCCAGCATGTGTGCTAGTAAGAAAGCATTGCCTTTTCTTTTTTAATTGAAAACAAATTGCTTTTAGGACTTTGGATCTGATGAGGGGAGTGTCACCATGAGTCCAACACAAACAAAAAGCTGAGCTGAGCTAAGAGCAGCCCAGTATTTGTCTCCCATTCCCTGGCTGTAACCACAAGAGGCTCCTCTTGGCTTCTTTGAGAGTGGGAGGGAATGCAATCACCAAGAAAAGACAGTTATTTCTACTTGCTAGTTTAATGTTATGTAGGCAGAAGTTGTGCTTTTCTACTGAGCATACTTTGCTACTCTGTGAAGTCTTAGACTGGCCCATCCTTGTCATAAAATGAAACTGAGAGAGGAAAAATGTAGCTACGTTTTTTTCCCCATGACACAAATTATTACAAATTGTGTTTTTTTCTGAGTGGAATATTTGTACCAAGAAGACTAATGTGGTCCTAAGCCATCAACATGAGGGATGTGTTTGATGGGAAAGGGCTACAAGTGATGGGGGCATGAGGAAAACTGGGAAGATGTTTAGATCATGGATTTTGCATGAGGTGGGAGTGGCAGCCATCACAGTCTGCAAATAGGACATGGGACTCTATGCAGTGAGCCTGTGGATACCATTACGGGCCTCTACATCACAAGGGGAGGCAGCAGCAATTGTCAGCATGCTCCATCTTTCTTCTCCAGCCATCATCAACTGCTGTGTACATGCATTTTCCTAGGCACCACAATAATTTTTTTTCATGGCCTACATTCTGATTATTTTGGGAAAGAAGTAGGAAGGGGGAAGACAGCCATATTTGAGGATTGTACAGTTAATGGTGGACTTCAGGTTTCCAGTTGGAGGAATAATGGACTAGTGATAGAAATCTGGTTCAGTTATATCTGTTCTGGCAGACATGGCTTTAGGTATAGATGTAAAGTCCAGTTTGACTTTGTAAGATGTGTGCACACCCTTAGCTTTAAAGATATGGATTTTCCTGTTGACTTCCCTAAAAGTATTCATGCATTAAACATATTCATGAGCCTTTCTAGAAACAGGGAATAGAAATGAGACTACCAAAACAGTTAACCAGAAGTACTTTCTGTACAATGAAATAGGAACATTTACAAGGGGTGTGCACATAGGAGCTCTGAGAACAGATAAAATCTAGGCCACACAATTAAAGGACAAGGCATTGTTGCTTATGTACAAGGGTGTTTCCAGCTACCTATAGTGCAGTTTGCATGTGTTACTTTAATTAAGCAATTTACTGTTATTTAGCATGTGGCAGATTGGCAGGAGGCAACTTTAACTGGGGTTGTGCAGCTGAGATCCTTCCATTGCGCTGACAACCCGGAGTCCTGCCAGCAGAGCAGATCACTTGGTAATGCATTTCTGTTGGTGGCTTCTGTGCAAAGTCAAATGTAAACAATGAAATTAAAGTCTAACAAAGAGAATCAATGCAAATGAACAAGATCTACATTAATTAAGCAGTCTGTTGTGGGCAAGATACTCAGAGTATGGTGATAAGTAACAAGTTATCAGTCAAGGAGTAGCTTCTCGAGACTAGTAAGACTTCTTCTATTAGTTATTAGCCTCTAATTATTATTTTTTATATTCACATGGGAAAAGCTTCCATTTTTACTGGCTGCATATGCTTCTTCACATTGTTTCAAGTCTGTTTTTCTTACTAGGTTTATTGTTTAGCTTGTGCGGTAATCATCAGCACTTAAATCTGTAGGTCATTCTGTGGTTACCATGGCCTATGTTTGTGAATGTTAGCTACACAAATTTCTAGCAAATAAGCAGTATCATGACTTGAGCTAGTGGTTGGAGATGCACATGAGCCCAGCCTAGGGTGCTATCCAACCCATTTTGTGGCTGAAGGCCACTTCCTACTGCAAAGCCTCACTATACTGAAGCCTTTTAGACTTGTGTTCGCCAAATCATCTTAAAAGAGAACTTTAAGCTTTGCTGTTTCATGGCAGAACTTTTGCTAAGCTGCATTCTCAACTATCTTCTACATTTTCTTTCACACATTACAAATGGAACAAGGCCATCAGTTGCAAAAAAGGCAACTCCTTGTTCAGGAGTACTTAAGGCTTTTATACAGTCGCAGAGGATTGGGGAGGGGGTTGGTTCTTTGTATCAAGACTGCACTCTGACCTCTCTTTTCTTCTGTATTCAAAACCTAATGTCACCCTACCCAGGATTATCAGGATCTGCTTTTGAGCATCAAGACCAATGAACTAGAGGAGACTCTTGGGGAAACAAGGCAAGTCCAAAACGAGATGAGGCTCCAGTCTCTACTTGTATTTATTCTGGTTCACAAAAGGCTTCTTTTGGCAAGGGAAGATTCACTGCTCTGAGCTTTGGCACACTGCTGCAGACAGGGAGGCAATTTGGGACGGGAGACCACAGTGTAAAAAAACGTACCTTGCATTCAGTTTTCATTAAACATGCTGGGGCTAAAGGGCTTCTCCGTTCCCTTTGAATGTTTTGTTTTGTATTGTGATGGCTTTGCAAGATGAAATGCTTTCTGTCTGTGTGTTGCTCTCGTTCACAGAATCCTCAGATAATGTGCAGATAAATGTGCTCCAGTCTGGGGATGAATTAGCACTTTAGTTTTAGTACATCCTAGCCCATAATTACACTAAATGTTTTTTTTGGAAAGGCAGTCTGAAAAGCTACCTGCTTCCCTAGGGTGATGGGTTTGGCTTCCAATAAATGGCAAGACAACAGTGACACTGAAATCCTCCAGAACAGAGGCCAGCCAGTCACCAGTTCTAAATATTAGTAACTCAGCACATTTGGAACTTTTACACTGCGACTCAGTGTTGTCTTATCCTAGCAGAAAGCACTTTCCTTTGTGTTGCGCCTTTATTTTCCTAGAAGCTAGACCTTGCTCCTGGAGAAAACAGGTTGTAGGATCAAAAGATCTGTAAAATCAGCCTTGTTGTCCTGTGTCTGCATACTTCTGTCTTTGGGCTCTATCTCCGCCATGCTGTATATGTAAAAGTGCAAATTCAGAAGGAATAGTTCAAAGTTTTAATCCTGGCTTTCAGGTGCTGCAGAATTCTCTTTATATCCAGTTAATTTAAATATCTCTGTCTGTAGCTCCGCCTGCACTGTCCTCTAGTACTGCCTCCTACTTCTCCCCTTGCCCATGGTATCTTTGATCAATCCATGAGCAGAATAGCACTGCTGTGGAATTCTGGAGTATGGCTTCAGTCCAGAAAATAAACCCAGAGACTGTGATCCTTTCTTGCCTTTTGCCCCTCAGATCTCCCATGGTGGGTACCACACACATTATACAGCTTACCAGAAAAGGAAGTATTGGGAAATTTTGTTTCGTGGAAGAGATTAGCAGTGGCAGTAAACCCCAGAGACACACCAAGAGAAAAGCCCATTTTGAAATCCTGACACTCTGCCGTGCTGCTCTGACTCACTAACATTCAGTTCATGGCCAGTGCTGCTAGGGCTGAGTAAAACATCACTGAAATGGGTAGAGAAAACCTCTGTCCTTCATTCAGAGCAGCCAAACCACTGAGGTTTCTTTAGAAACTAGAAGTGACTTCAAGGTGAGAGAAAGAGCTTTACCTGGTGGTTTCTGTATTCCAGGACAGTGATTAGGAGTCACTGCCACCACATATGATCATTGTGCTCTATGGAGGAGACAAGCCTGCTCTCCCTGTGCGAGGAGGAATGTCCCTTCAGGAGCTGGGCTGGACCTCCCAGCATGAAACACTCCTCTGGGCTGTGCTGTTGGCGGTCAGTCACTGGGGTGGTTTACTGACATGAGTGTGAGTTGTTCTGCAACCAGCAAAGACCTGAGAAATGTCAGAAATTCCCATTTCCACTGCTGAGAAAGGCTGGTTTGCTACTGTGGCAACCATGACGGAAATCAGGCACATGAGGATTTACCTTCTGAATCCAGGAGGGTATCACTCCCCTGGCATGGTAGGGGATGAAATCCTCCCCGAGCACTGAGCAGCCAGCAGTGCCTCCGGGAGGCTGAGCAGCAGATCATGGACACTCTGGCAGGCCCCAGGCAGTTGAGCCCTGTCTGCCTCCAGCAGCGCCAATTGCTGTTTTATTGAACCACACCTGTGGGAGTGAAAGAGAAAGTTCAGCCAGTTGTTAGGATGCTTATGGCATCCCACAGGACAGTTCCACAAAATCAGCAACTGTGCTAGCAAATACTTTTGTGCATCTGCTCTGAGGGACAGGGACGTGTAAGTTATTGTCTTCAGCCAGGGACTTCAGGCTTAATATGCTGCCAGTGCTCATGCAGCCCACATCAGTCAGTGGGAAGGGCTGCAAAGTGTCAACCTGCAAGTTTTGTAGTGAACAAGATTATAGAATCAGCCTATTTTGAAGACCAAAATGGATTTTGAAGACAGTGAGCCCTTTCCTTGCCCCACACGGGCCATCCTAACGGCTGGCTCTACTGCCTTCAGTAACTTCACTGCCTTATGCAGCTGGTCTATACTATTTTCTTAAAGTTGATTAATAGCATAGTTCCTTTTTCCTCACAGGTGAAAATACAACCTCCTGTACAACTACACAAAATGTGACTTTCTTTTCAGAAAGGCACCACTGACAGATAGGGTAATCAAAGTGCAAACAGTGGCAGCAGTCTCATTGTGGAACCAGAAAGTTAAGGCATTAAAATAAAGTAGTAGATTAACAATACCTCCTGTTAAGCAGCTGGAAGGGCACAACTGCTACTGTGAAAAGCAGTGAGAAGTTTCTCCTGGCCTTATAATGTTTGGGACATGCTCTAGTAATTTCTGTACCTAAAAATCCCATCTGATATTCCCTGGGAGGATGTGGGGGTTTTTGATTCTACTAATGCTGTTTATAGCAAGTGGTGTGTCTCTCTGGGACTAATTTTTCTTGTGCCTTGTGAATTGTGGTGTGCCACGTGGTGCCTTGTTTACTTACTTCTGCAGTCATAGAATGCCAGGTTGGAACGGATCTCAAAGATCATTTGGTCCAACGTTTTTTGGGCAAAACCACTTCCCAGGGGAGATTATTCCAATGGCTGATTGTCCTTGTTGTGAAAAACCTTCCTCTTGTGTCAGATTAGACTGCCCTCGGAACTGACTTGTACCTGCTGCCCCTCATCTTTTCCATTTGACTCCTTGTTAAAAAAGGGAGTCTCCATCTTCTTTATAGCCACCTTGTAAGTACTGGAACATGGTGACAAGGTTTATTTTCTCAAGGCTGAACATACCCAGCTCTCTCAGCCATTGCTCATATAGCACCTTCCCAGTCCTTCCCTGGTCCCTCTCAAGCCTGACCCTCATGGCCTTCCTTGGCCTCTTTTCTAAGCAATGGCCTAAAAAACTTGTCTTACACTCTAACCCTAGCATTTCTTCTCTTTCACATCTCGCCCAGGGCTAGGAGGTCTTTAGCACAGGCCCAGGTAGATGTGTGATAAAGAAACTTGGCAAATGGTTTAAATTTAAAACCCTACTGGTTGTGCCAACTCCTGCAGTAGGAGAGTGCCAAGATCCAGAACATGGCTGTTCAGCAGCATTTGGCAAGGCGGTGACATCTTGTCACTGCTACCCTTGAGCACTGAGGCCCACACAGGTACACCAACCAGTTGGTTGGGGCAGGATGCAAAGCAGTGTGGGAAAGCAGAGGGAAGACTGCCAAACTTTTCCTAAGGAAAGTCACAGCCACAGCCACGTTTCTTCAAAATCATCTACTCCAGTTGACATTACTCCTGCTCACAAATAGGACAGAGTCTCCAAAGGTGTTTACCAGTTATGGTGATATGCACAGGGGTGCCATCTTTTATATTCAGATATCCCAGTCTGCACTGGGAAGAAAGGCTGTGAACCCAGCAAAGGAGTGACTGCATTTCCAGTAAAGCACAGTCCTGACACAGAAAGCTGTGAGTGCTTTTGGAGCTAAGTGCTGACTGTTGGGAAGGTGCCTAGAGCTGCAGTGAAAAAAAAAAAAAAAAAAAAGGAAGTCTGTTTTTACATTTAATTCCTCCCAGGTCCAGAGGAGCAGGGGTTTATATCTTCATTATAAGTATGGAGAAGAAAAGACTCCAGGGAAACCTTATAGCAGCCTTCTAGTACTTAAAGGGGGCCTAAAGGAAAGACAAGGAGGGACTCTTTATCGGGGAGTGTAGTGATAGGGTAACGATTTTAAGAGGAAAGAGGGGAGATTCAGATTAGACACAAAGAAGAAATTCTTCAATGTGAGAGTGGCGAGACACTGGAACAAATTGCTCAGAGAGGTTGTGGATGCCCCCTCACTCAAAGTGTTCAAGGCCAGGTTGGATGGGGCTTTCAGTAATTTGTTCTAGTGGAAGGTGTGCCTGTTCAAGGCAGGGGGCTCAGAATTAGATGATCTTTATGGTCCCTTCCAACCCAAACCATTCTATGATTTTATGATATAGCATCTACATAGTGGAATGCACCACCAGTTTCATCCTTTGGTGGGAAGAACCTGCAGGTCAGCTATGGCCAAGCTTTTATTTGAAAGCTTTAGCATGAGAGACATTAGTTAACAGTTCAAGAATCTTTTTGTCATGCTACCATTATTCATAGCTCAGTGATACTCTGTTGTCTTCTTTCAGGCAGAAGGACAGATAGACCTTTAAACTCAGAAACTGCTGCAGGCCATCAGGCTTTTCTATCCAGGAGATCATGCAGATGCTTCTTTCTCCGAAAGCTTTTTCCACTCCCAAAAGCTTCCAAGCAATTTCAGTATTTTCCCCTTCACAAAATGGACAACTCCTGTGCTATTCAACAGTTGTTGGAAACATGAAAGCCATCTGCATCTTTTACATAGGTGAGTCCACTGCAACTTTTCTACACAAGTCTGGCTCTGCAGACATGGCAAGGCTTTCTGCTTGGGTGAGTATAATGTTTGGCATTAGGCTTGCTGGTTGCACAATGATGTTGCCCACTGGCCTGGTATGGTATTAGTATATCAAAAATACATTTGAATAGAGAGGGTCAAGAGACAATTATTAGAGCAGACACAGAAAATAACTAAAATGTTATGTTCCTCTTCAGGACATGGTCCAACCCTAATGTCCAGCAGCCATCAAAATGGTATCGTCTTCTGCTTTTGGCTATTAGTCTCCAGTAAAAACACAACTGCGTGAGGGCCTTTATCTTCTGCCATTTCCAAACTTTGTGGAAAATTAAGTGGCTGGCATTAGTTATTAAGAAAAAGGAAACTTGAATTTTTATGTGCAAGTACAAACCTAAACCAAGCAAACTGTTACTTGGATTTTATTTGCTCTGTAAAAATGTCTAGGAATACAAAGAAGGTTTTCCTGAATATAAAAATGACATTTCCTTTCCAGGTGTCCATAGAAATACTGTTCTGTTTTAAAATAAATAAAAAACTTACAGAACACCTTAATTTGGTTTCAATAAAAAGCTCTCTCTCAATATAAAAAGGATGGGGGAGGTGGGGGGGAGGGTGAACTAGTTCTTTATTTTAAGCTCATTGCTTTGATTTGATGTTGCATATGAAACCAGGAACAAAAATTCTGTGGAATGTAAGAAGTTCCTATGCCTACAAAATTAGTAGTACCACACAACTGAAGAACCATGACACTGACATGGGAAGGATTTTCATTTCTAAGAAACACCTGGATAAATTACAGTTTAGGAATATATGCACCCTGTCCTTGCACTGAATGATATGCAATTAAGAAAAAAAAAAAAAAAAAAGGGGGAAACCCATTTTTAATACCCACAGCTCATTAAGGTACAAACAAAATTGCTGCTTCCCAGGTTCTTTATCACTCCATCTTTCTTAGACTTGTATCCTCAAGGTTCATTTTTCCAAATGGCATAATGTTGGCAAAGGATAAGGTCCATACACTCCCAGACTGCATACAGTCTATAGTTCTTGCAGACTTGCAGGGATATGCAAATACTGAGCAGCTCTGGAAGCCAGGCTTGCTCTTCATCTAAAACAAATGTGCAGAGCATGAATATTACAATTACCAGAGAATTAAAAAAATCTGTCTGCATTCAAAGTAAAAATAAAACTGGGAAATTTCAAAATTTCCTGAGGTGCTCTTTTTGATCAATTAGAACTTTGGCTTCATTTCAATTAAGCATTGCTTTTGTAGCACAATGCAAAATATGAACTACATTGTGAGTAACATAAAAGCTTTTTTTTTTTCCAGACGGGAATGCCGGAACACTTCCATTGTTTTGTTTTTTCTCAAACATATTTTTTAGTATGATTTTATGAAGCAGTTAGTCTTCAGTGGAGCTCTATTCTCCAACAGAATGTTGGGTTTTGTTGTAGAAATTATACAGTCCCATAATTTTCACATTTCAAAGTTCTCTGGTTCTACTTCAATCTTCCCAGGTTTTTTATAAAATATTCAGTATGCCCTTGACAATAATTCCCAGTGGAAATGTCTACTGAGGAGATACCATTTAACTTGGGTCCAGTCTAGGCTGAATGGTTAAGTTGTATGTTTTTCATGTAATTGTGTACCTATGCATGTTCTGAAAGAAAAGAAATATTGGTGTTGATGGAAAACACAAATGAAATGGCATCCTGTAAGATTATTGTCTCTGCAGAGATACTGAAAAGGCAACATTTGCTCAAGTGTCATAGTAAAAGAAGGTATGGTGTGAAGATGGGATCAGGTAGAAATTTTAAAATGAGAAGGAAAAAAAAAGGGAAGTTTTCCCTCTGAAAGAATAATTCAACTGAACTCACTGTGGAAAGACAGAATAGAACCCAAGAGGCTAAATAATTTAAAAGTGGATTGGCTGAACTTATGGAGGATAGGTCTGATCAGTGGGCATCCAACACTGGTCTGACCACAGGTTCAGGTCTGGATTGGCTGAACTCGTGAAGGATAGGTCTGATCAATCAGCATCCAACATTGGTCTGACCACAGGTTCTGGTCTGGAGCTTCCCAAGCTCCATATTGGGCGAGGCTGGAGGACTGTTACAGTGAAAATGGATTATTCCCATAGTCCTCCCAAAAACTTTGGTAATGGCTGCTGTTAAGGGTAGGACATTCATTGTCTTTGCAAAAATTCAGCCAAATCAGAGAGATGCCAAACTGTACAGACTGCAGTACAGACACGCGTTCCTGGCTCAGCACAGGGAAGCCTGGGTATGCACACTGAGCATGCACAGCTGGGACTCCAGATACACATTCAGCTTGAAAAAGTTGGCTCCAGAAGTCAAGAAATGACAGTTTTTAGGCATCTTCCTCAAAAAGATGCTGTGCTAGATACTTCTTAATATGCATTTTTGCTAATAATCTGCTCAACCTAAAACGTGCTGCACAACATGACTGAACGAATATTGCTGTGAGAAATATTTTCCCCTTGTTTAAGTAATTTAAATTTGTAAGCTAATGTAAGTTTTTGTATTAAATAATGTACTGGGTGCAATTTTCTTTCTTGTAAAGCACTTTGAAGCTTTCAAAGGGCACTTTAGGTTAATAAATAATATGGTATTCTTTGCCAGAACTGTAGGGCATTTCCCATAAGTTCTGAATCTTCTTTGCCAAAATTGCAACATGTTGCATGCCAAATCCTGCACACAAATATGGCAAATACATATTGGTAAAGACCAGAGGCATGGCATTCCTGGATTTCTTAGAGAGAATGGGGGAAGGGAAAGAAGTGGGAGGGGAGAGACAAAAAAAAAAGTCTGTGCGTACATCTGAAAAAAACCCCAACAATAAACAACCCCCACACACCCAAAACAACCTATAACCCACACTGTTTTCAAAGACTGAACCCTTTGCTGCATGCAGCACAAACTCACAGGTATCTAGACTGGGTCTTTCCTTCAGTTATGGAAATCAGGCCTCCATTCCTGCAATAGCTGTAGATTCTTCAAACCCAGATGTCTGGAAGGGCCAAAACACCTGCAGTCTTTGCTTCTCCAGGCACAGGCTAATGTAAACAGCGAGGCTGCGAGCTTGAAGAAGCATGGTCTGGATTACCACTATTTAACAGGCTATCAAAATGAACCCTCTTCTTCAGGCAAAGTTTGAAGATGTATTTCATATGCCCTGGGCTAGGTGGAGTAAACCAAGACCAATATTTATAAGGAGCTCACCTTTTTGCAGTCTCCCCCATGGACAGCGAGGCTCCTATTTCTGTGGCTTGGAAGAGGAGGTGTGTATAGCAGTAAGACCCAGAAACTAATTCAGTGCATTTGGCTGCATATCACATTGGTTAGACTACTGAAGGATACTAGGGTTTGAAATGCCTTTGGTTAAAATTTTCTTGATTTAATCTCTTTATGCATTAAGCAGCAACAAGTAATTTCAACATTCCACACTAGTTTGGACTGAACATCTACAGTAATCCAATAATTTTTACCATTTTCTGCCCTTCACTGAATTTTAACAAAATAATAACAAAAAAATTTTAATCACCCAACAACAACCAACTGGTTTAAAAGGTACTAAAAACTACTTAAATCTAACCAGGCCTTAAGCATCAGGACTTGGTACACTTTCTAAAAACAAACTGAAGTTAAAACTGAACTCCACATTCTGCGACACTAAACGAACGCTTTACTACATGGTTGCTTCTGAGGTGGCAAGAACTGACTGTAAAAGCTTTGCTGTTGCCAGAATTACATTGCTTAGAGAAAAATATCCTGTGGGTCACCATTTGCTGCCATGATTTACAAAGATAAGGTCTATAGTCGGTATCAGTTTCATGCTGAAGTTTTGAAGGAAAAAAGCTTTCTGCAGCGTTTGCAGATTTCTGCATAAGTGTCTGTGTTGTTGCAAAGAGGGCTAAGTGATGCTCTCTTACAAGCTTTGCAAGGAAGTTGGCACATTTCTTCAGATTGATCTCCTGCAAGCTAAGACTCTCCCCTCCATTGCTTCTGTCTATCCAGTAAAAAGCTGATATGCTATCTAAAATCAAAAGGCAGAGAGAGGGGTGAGAGCAAAACATGTTTTCTAAAGAGTATAGAGTGAGGAGTAACTGAGTGCTGCTATTGCAGTTCACAAGAAAAAGCCTCCCCAGGCACTCCTTTATCATTTCTTCTGTCTGTTGAGCCAACCTGTGCTCAAGAATGGTGACCAGACGAAGCATATCAAAGTGGTAATCTGTGTCGATGAAGATGACTTCCACCTCCAGCCCTCCTCCTGATTTTGGAGTGATGCAGCGGGCTACTAGGTGATAAAGCATTTCTGTTTTTCCTGTTCCTTCTGGACCATGGAATTCAACGACATCTCCTGTTCAAAGACAAAGCAGCAAGTTGTCAGGTAAGAGCATTTATACCTCAGAGACAGTTTTCAGAGTTTACTCAACCAATCCTCACCATTCCACTAAACGGGAAATGCTTTTGTTTTGAAAGTTTGATATCCACGAAATTGTTTAAATCCTGGTTAATAGCTACCAAGAGAAATGGTAATTTTAAAGAAAGGCCTCTAAAGTGAAAAAAATCAACTGGGAACAAAGGTTGAAACAACCTCCCTGCCAACAGGATCCAGGACACAGATATCAATAAAAGGCTGGCAACTGGGTTTCACCTATCATAGCAGCTAGATATGAAACTGTTTCTTTTGACCAGGGAAACTCACAGATTCCTTCAACTCCAGGCAGTGACTCTGCTATCTGAAGCAAAGGTTCTCTGCTCATGAATGGACTCAGCCTAACTGCTCGATCCATGGAGGTCAATAAAACACATATCAGATAAACTGAAAACATTAATTAAAAAAGGCATTCTAATTTATTGGGAAACCAGTTCTGTTGCTGGATGTGAATGCATGATACTCTGAAGTCTTTTCCAAAGCCTTCTGATGCCTGTTATCAGAGCAAGACTCAAAAAAAAAAAAAAAAAATATTACTAGTTGCTCTTTATAAATGTCTACTTTTGGAAACTGAATTATTTATTTATGACATTTTGGATTTTAGGCAGAAGGGCAGAGACATGCAGTAAGAAGAATCACACAGCTATAACTGCAGGAAGGGGAGACATTTCTATGGCCTTGGCAAGCACAAATAGCATAACAGCTTTTCACAGGGGGGGATGCAAGAGTGAGGAATTAATTGCAACTCTCCTTAAACGTGTCTGGGCCTGCCTGAGTTAAGAGGGTTTTTCAAGTCATTAGTCCACTTCCAGAGGATGCCCTTGTTTGTATGTGCATCTAATGTCAAGATGCAGACTGAGATGAGGGGCAGAGTGTGGCTGGGAAGAAACTAAGCTCTGGCTTCACCCATCACAAGCACAGAAAGCAATTTATGCCTGATGTGACAATTTTATTCATTTCAGTGACGTTCAGACTGCTTGTCTCTCCATAATGAAATTCCTGCTGCTCCACAACTGTAATTCCATTTTTATGAATTTCAGATACTTTGAGATATATTAAGAAGCTTGATTGTCTCCTCCCTCAGCTGTTCTGAATGGCTTTCCTCATTTTTGAGATGAAAGAGGACCACACCTCCTATGTCATACAGCTGTGTTTTCTCTTCCTGTTCAGAGGTCACAAAGTACAAGTCTGCCACTTGCAGCCAGCAGCTGCTCTGCTGCCAGAGACTGTGCCAGGGGGATAACCACACCCTGTTAGGATAAGATATCAGTTTGGAAGAACTCCTCCTATACATGCTGTGTAGGTCATCCCCCCACATTTCATCCACTGAAATATTTTAGAACAATTGTGTAGGATTATCTCTTGCTAAGGACCAAAGTGTATCTTTTGTCTGCCACCCTGACTGGCATTTCTGAAACCAGACCAATAACTAAACTGGACCAATATGCCAGACAGGTTGTTTCACCCTTTACAGCACAATATGACTTTGTCAAAGTCAGCAAACCCAGCAACTTTCTATGGCCACTCAGAAGTGGCAGTGGGTAGATCTGGAGGTACTGTGTGGTAATGCTTCAAAAAGGTTACTCTGTGAAATAAAAGCTTGACTTTATCCATTTGAAGATGTTCTACCAGGATGTCTGTGTGTCACAGCATAACATTGGATGAACTTTTATTGGCTGAACTAACAGATTTATTTAAGTAAAAATTCCAAGTCTAAAGAAATGTCATTCTTGGGAGTTTTGGTGGTGGTTTATAAATGTTAACAAGGCAGCTAAGGACCCTTCAAAGCTTGTTCAGCACTGCTGAACAGGACGCACATCCGCACTGCAGTTTGATCCAAACACTTAAGTTACCCTGAAAAGGCTAACAGCTTGGGCTGTGCAAAACCTCACAAGAGCTGGGGTTTTCTGTGCCTTCATGATTATCAAAGAGGCTGCCCACAAGAAGAATGGGTGCAAACCAGAAGCCATTTATAGCACCATCTATAAATGTAGGGCTTCATTAAATTAGCAACCAGGCTGTTGCAGTAAGATAAGAGGGGAAGTACATCCTTCTGGATCAGAGAGGACAAACCATGGCACAGCAGAGGAGGAAGTGTGGCCAGCAATGTCTTCAAGAAGGCTTTGACAGCCTCACAATAGGTCATGGAAGAAACTTAGTGATCAGTACTAGCATCATCCATCAATGTCAAAATAACTTTGAAAGGAGCATTAGTAAAAAGATACCACCACAGGATGAAAACAGTGTGAGAGGCAGAGGAGGAACAGACTCTTACATGGAAGAAAGTTATTATCAAACACATGGCAATGCCAATTCTAACAGTAGATGAATGTTGCATCAGCTACATAAGATGTGTAGAAAACAAAATAAATGAGTTAATAAAGGCTTAAGGTTGTGAAGGCGTAATGTCAAGATGGATACAGAATGATTTAATATGAAATTCAGCACTGAGAAATTCAAGGACATTTTAAGGAGTCACCCAACATATTGCTTGGCTCACAGCAGCCTGGACTGGCCCACTACAGGCAGATTACAGAGTACAACAGTCCACTGCTACGCAGTGGCACACAGGACAGTCTACGCAATGTTGCACCAACACAAATATTTATGTAACACTTATGCTATTAGGATACTCAGCAGTAACTCTGCATGTTCCACACCATGGGATACCTTGAAGTTACTGAAATAGTAATTTACAATATTGTGCAGAAGCTGTTGCTAACATTTGTACCATTTATAAGTGAACAGCCTAATATTTATTCCAAGTAAATACTGGGTGCCATACTACTGCTGAACATCGGAGCTTTATTCAGACACCCACACCTTTACCAGTGGCATGGGAGAAATACCAGTGGCAATGGCAGAAGATTATTTAAAGCTTGTGTCACTTCTGCTCTGTTCCAGAAGAGCCTAAATGGTATGTAATTAATATACCGACGTGTTCTTAAATAGGCAAGTCCATCACAATTAGAAACAGTGACTGTACTATCACAGCAGTACCTATACTGGCTGTTCCTACTTTATAGTACTCTGGCATACATACTGATGTAACCTTTGGATAGTTTATTGAAACTTCATACATATGTTTGTTTCAAATGCCATCAGGAAAAAGAATAATTTAGGTCTTTGCACTGCTTTAGTCATAGCGCTGTAGATTAAGAGCTGTTCAGTGCAGCTCATGGGCAATGTATTACAGTATTCCACAGTGACCTACTAAAAGTCAGGTTCATGACAAATGGAGGTAGGTCTTCAACAGGGATTTCAGGCTGAATAATGAGAACACACATCAAAATAACACATGGACTCACATAAATACTGTGGTATTGAAAGACAAAGCAAAACTGTAACGTAAGGTGAAATTCATTTATGTATGTACAGCTACAGATCTGTGCTACTATGCTAGGCAGATTCATTAATGCCAGCTAAAAAACATGATCAAAATGAGTAGTAATTGATGCCAGTTGTTAAAAGCAGAAGAAAAACAGAAGTGCTTCAGAAGCCCAATGACTGTGCTGGCAGAGAGAAACCAGTGAGGAATTTAGAAGGCTTCCAGCCATCTTAGAATTGAGGTTCTGGAACAGTCTTTGGACAGACATGAACAACCCACATAGCTTTAAGATAAATAATAATTTATCAATAATAATTTGACAATGTAATTATGCAAAGCTGTTGGCTGTGATGGCAAAAGCAATGACGGACACCCAGAGAGACTTCCTATGGTCTGGCCTACCAGAACAAGGCCACTTTAGTCTCAAACACTTGGGGTTTGCATGTAAAGTTACTTAAGAACAAAATGAAACAAAACAACAGATTGAAAGATCAGCATCTTTTTATTACTGCATTGTTTTTCAAAATGAAAATATCTTTTAAGAACTCAGGAGCCTTGTGAAGCATACAGCAATTTCACTACTGGTTCTTAACTCTTCTTCTGGGTAACAAAGCAGTTCAGAACTGAGGGCTTTTAAATAATCTTCTCTGTTCCATTTGCACTGGCTTACCAGTACTTCTCTGCCCTTTATCTTTGTTACCTCATATCTGAAACTTTTTGGAGCAGGAATCATATATTACTAAACCCCTAATGTATTCCATCTGCTGCAAAATAATACATAGGTAGCTTCACAGTGGTTGCATTTGTAGACTAAGCATCATCTCTCAGCCAATTATCTCAATTCCTTTTATTGCTTTTTCTGCTATTTCTTCTGAACCTTCTCTAATTTGTGGGAATTCAAATTGCAGATAACTATGCTGACAACCACTGCAGCCACACACTTTTCATATGAAACTCATCCATTCATACATACACTTAACAACTGGAGTACCTCACAGCATGGTCCTTACCACTTGCCATTCAGATGCCTCTGTTAATATCTATTTCTAGTTTTGTGTATCAGAGTAGTCAGTTCCACTGTGAAATCCATGGAATTTGACACAATATGGAAAGGCAGTCTGGCTTATTTACTAAGTGTGCTAATTTCTCTTTAACTCAGAAATGTCTTCCATTAAAACATCCAGTCTTGATCTTAAAACATCCTCCTGGAAGAATCTACCTTAAACTTATTGTACTGGCATCGCTGGGAAGTAGCCAGATTTCTCCAATTTTAATTCTTATTTAATCACTGAAGGTCTGTATAAGCCATTTTGAGCCTAACATTGTCCAAGAACTCACTCAGCTGATTAGTACCTATGTTCATAGTTGAAATGTTTCCAGAGTTCCACCTAAATGTAATAAGGACTTTTCAGGCCAAGACTGAATGGTTTTGCTGACTTGGGTTTATTGAAAAATATGGCTTTCTGATGTCCCTTTTCCAAATGGATCCAGACCCATTCCACATCACTGAATTCTGCTATTTACTGTATCTTGAGTTCTTTCCAAGCCTCTGCAGTTCCAACTTTGTGGTGGTTTTTCAGACCACTGATTAAGAAAAGGTTAAGTAACAGAATCCAGAACACATTTCTGTAAAACTATGAGAAACAGAACAATGTGTTTGGTGCTTACTCACCTACACTTGTGTTTTGATACCTTTAAGACAGCTACTTTAAAGTCCATTTAACAATGTTTGAAATGGTGACTTTGCAATATTTCATTTTACCTAGTTGACACAAATCTACATCAACAATTAAAATTCTGAATCCAGGGCAAAAAGATCTGCTTATATGCTCATCTCTGTCACACTGCTCTGAGAATACTTTTACATCAGCATTTTCTCACAAATGGGATAAAGATGCATTTTTACCATGAACAGGAGATCCCTCCTCAGCGAACAGGTAAGGTTCAAGATTCTTCAGAGAACTTCTGCCCTCAAGTCGTGCAAGCAGCTTTTAAAGAAAAGACAAGAGATGTGCTGTTAACTCAAATTAATGGACCTTGGGAATCAAATTCAGAAGATCCTGAGAACTGGGAGCTTTCCGTGACAGCTCTATCAAAAGATTCACTTGATTTTAAAAATGTTTTCATAAATACATAGACTATGGAAACCCATAGTCTGGGCTACAGAAGGCTCCATCCTGACAATCAGCACAGCTTGAGTAGCAATAAGGAATGGATATTCATTAGGAGAAGCGAAGCTTAAGAAGAAAAAGCTGCAAAGGTAGACTAGGAAGAGGGATTACCTCTGGCATACAGCAGTGCTGCCATATGACAGAACAAAGGAAAAGAAGATAATTTGCAATACCCAGCACCTCCACAAGAAACTGCTGGTTGAGAGGTGAAACATTACCCATCATCAGTCTCCTGAATCACTCCCTCAGAGGATTCATAAGCAAAACCATGTACATTTCACCTGAAAAGTTATGCAGGACTCTTCTGGACTACAGTCCTAT
Organism: Ramphastos sulfuratus; assembly: GCA_013399055.1. Taxonomy (NCBI): domain Eukaryota; kingdom Metazoa; phylum Chordata; class Aves; order Piciformes; family Ramphastidae; genus Ramphastos; species Ramphastos sulfuratus. The sequence continues at coordinate 302,137 of WBNM01044306.1, read as the reverse complement.
TGTATCACAGTTACTTCTGCAAGCAGGGTAGGGATTAGGAACAGTCAAAATTATTAGGTCAGCAGTGGCTCTGAAAAAGCTTTCTAAAGCAGACTCTGATTTGTAAGCAAGTTCCTCCAAAGCCCCTTGTAAAGCAAGTCCATTGTAAAACAAATTACTCCAAAGGTCACAGACAGATTCTTAAACTGACAAGTATTTGTGTAGCAAGTAGGCAGGTATTCACATAACTTGTGTTTTTTGTAGTTCTGGCATCCATTCATAAACCAAGAATGAACATTTCACCCAGGCCTGGAGCTTTTATTCCCTATGTGCATTGACACAGATGGGAAAGGCCACTGTCAGGATGCTCAGAGCATTGCCAGAGCATGTACCCTGGTGCCAGATACTCCATTCTCCAAGACACCCAACTGTCATTTAAAGACTGAAACACAACAAATCCTGTTCATTTTGATCCTGTCCTCCTTAAAGCCAGTCACCAAACGAGCAGTGAGCACACACCTTTGAACACCTTATCTTGCCTTCCTCACTGCCACATCAATGAGCAGCATTTGCTCTGCTTGTCTGAAAAGTTGTTTAAACAGTTGTACGTGTATTGCCTTTAACAGTAGAATAAAACTCCATTAAATGGCCCTGAATTTACTTCAAGTGGTCACGATGGGAATCTAAGTGCAACATTTTCATTGACATTTTAACATTTCCTTCCATTAACAAAATGTCAATGTTTCTGCCTTTGTTTGCCTGTTCACACACATTCAGGACAGTTTTCTGACATGTCCACTGAAGGGCCATAAAAACACTTGAATTGACCTTGCTCTGGATCCGAGGATCCTCCTGTTATGTTTCACACATTTGTGCAGTGCAGAAAACACTCGGGGAACTCTTGAGTATTTTGAGAACCAGTAGGGTTCTGTTACCTTGACAAAGCAAAAATCCAGATGATCCACATTCACAGAGGAACGTATCTTGGGGCACATAAACCAGGAGCTTGCAACCACCAAGGGGGACATTGCAGCCCCCTCCTATGCTAGCAGCTGCCTGCACCTGGCCCTGGCCCCCAGCATGGAGAGCCTGCACCCACCACTGAGAAGGGCCAGGAATCTCTCACCCCCTCCTCCACAGTGGGAGTCGAGAGAAACAGGAAAACCACCACAGGCTGCTGCTGTCTGATGCTCTTCATTTCTTAGCAAAGGAAGCACCACTCTGCCACTTGGCCACCACAGGGGCTGCTTATTGGTACTGCTGGGGCCAGCAGCCACAGCGCTTGCTGGTCTAAAGACATTTATGTGGCCTCCTTCCCAAATTTATTTGTACCCTGAGGAATATATCCCCTGCAGTTTATTTCTTCTGGAAACAATTGGCCTCTGCCTCTTCCAAGACTAGCCCCTTCTTAAGCTTATTGCTGGAAACACACAGTAGACTGATTGCTAGCATTTAAATATGATCTGTGGTTATTTAAATGACAACTTTATATGTTCATTTTAAATAACTACAGGTGCTTACTTTGAGCACTGCTCACGTAGGCAGTTTATGATAATGCTCTGATGAGAGTACACCTGTGTTTGTATCAAACTTGTATTTACTTCCGAGTTCTGAAGCAGAATCTCCAAAGGCACTTGCCTCATTAGTGTCATGCTGGGAGCAACAGGGTTCCTGGCAGAAACAGATAACAGTTTTCCTTCAAATCTAACAAAGGTTTGTCCACACTGCAGCAGAATTGATGGAATCAAAGCTGAGATAAGACACTTGAAAGGGATCTCTCACCTCAGCTGGTAATACAGATGGGAACAACACAAGTTTTCCTAAATCAGCAAAAGTCATGTTGGCTCTGTTCCAGGAGAGGCATTTCCATTCTGCCTTCTCACATTTTATTCTGTAAAATGAGGGGCTAGGGGGTGTGTGAGAATGGACAGCTTTCATAGGGTGATCTGGATGATGGACATCAGATGTCCCAGACAGAATACAGAACACAGTAGCACAGTACTGCTAAATCACGGAATGACTCAGCTTGGAAGGGACCTTAGAAATCTGTTCCAACCTCCCTGCCTTGGGCAGGGCCTCCTTTTGAATGGGAAAAGCTTGGGAAACAAACAAAAAAAAAAACCTGTATCAAATCACCTATTAGAGTTCAGATTCTAAAATGTAACTGGAAATGCTTGTTTCTTCCTCCATAATGTTCATTCTATCTTCTTTCACACCTTATAGCAACCCACTAGTGGTAGGCTCTTGGGTGTTCTTCAAAAGTGTAATGCTAGCAATGCAGAAAAGCTATACAGCAAGAGTCAGGCAACAGCTGGGTTAAACTTCATTAATGGCAAGGCTGATGGTACTCAAATATTTCAACTATGTGTTTTATAATTTATCATATTTTTAAGTGGAGAAATATGCATAGGGACAGCCGCACATTACATGCTTATACTGTACTGGTTTCAATGAAGCTATGCATAAGGGTAAGCATACGTGCAGGTCTTGTCAAGAATGAGATATTACTTCATTAAAATGTTAAAGAAATTCAAATTAAACACTCCAGCTCTGTCAAAGCCTGTGAGCTAACCTACAGGCTATTTATGTATACAAATGTATCTCAAATATGAGACTAAAATGTAATTGTCAACCACTATAACCACTCCGAGCTTTTGTAAACTTTGGGCACAAAGACATATGCAAGCAATTTATAATTTATTTTATTCTGATATACCAAGGCTGTTTTGAAAGAAGCTCCAATTTGTTGCATTAATTATATTCAATAATAAGAGTACAAGACTGTGGTCTCACTGCAACTGTCAGTAAAATCTGATCCTACACACAGGGCTATTTGAGGAAGTACTGCTTTAAACTCAGTATTTTCTGTTTCAAGGGCTTTCACCATTTTTTTCTGGAAGATGTACTCAGGTCAGCCCATTGCTTATCAGTTCTTGCCTTGTTCAGGTTTGGTTACCATTCCACCATGGGCAGTCGCTGCTATGTGCATTCTGTTTGCACTGCACACGTGGACAAATAGATGCATTTACCTGCCTGGGCACAGGGCACAACTCATGTCCTTAATTTGTGCGTATCTGCTGATAGTGAACAGCTGCTACTGTACTTATTTTTAAGTGTTAAAAGACCTTAAGATCTGGGGTCCCACAGAAATGACATGGAGCTTGAACAAGATGTAAATAGTATCACATGTTTCTGTGCGCTACTCAGCATATTCTGATAGAGTAACAAACAAATCTCACAGAATCACAGAATGGTGGGGTCGGAAGGGACCTCTGGAGATCATCTACTTCAACCCACCTACTAAAGCAGGTCCAAGTAAGTAACTTGCTGATCGCCAGGCAGAAGTCACTAACAAATAAGGCAGAAAAAAGAAACCCACTCAACAAAACTCAAACTCTTTTCTCCGAAGAACAAGAAAGCAATTCCACCTCCCGTACTGTTTATCTAACCTTCCTCGCAGCTCTTCTTCCTTACCGCATCCCGCCCCGCCGTTTGTGAGGGGGATCGCACAGACCTTTACAAAGGAGCTACTAAAACACCTGATACCCTCTTCTGCGCTGCACGGAAGCGCCATGGCAGGCGTTCAACCTGAGTTCCGGAGCGGCGAGCCGGGGACACAAAGACAGGGCAGAGGCACAGCTACCCTATTCTGGCCGAAGCCTCAGCAGCGGCCAAACCCTCTTCAATCCCCATGTGTTTCGGCAGTACTGAACCGCCGGGACACCTCCCGGCGCTCCTCCCGCACTGCTGGCTTAAGGACTCCTCCCTCACACAAGGGAGGCGGCGGCGGCAGCCAGGAGGGGGAAGGGCGGCGGAGGCGGGAGGGCGCGGCTCTGCGGCGCGGCTTCCCCCTCCTTCCCTCACACACCGCTCCCTCCGGAGGCTCCGCGGTCGCCGAGCGCTTCCCTGCGCCCGCCCCGAGGGGTGGGGGACGGCGCTAAGCACCTCGGGGCAGGCGGAAGGGAGCGCCAGGCGTTTCCCCTTCCCCGAGGTGCGGCTCATCTCGCCTCACCCTCCCCGACCGCCACGGGCAGGCGGTGCCCAGCGCCCCACGGCTAACGGGGGCGCCGCCGGGGGCGGCGGTGGGGAGGGGAGCACCTCACCTGAGTGCCCGACTCCGCCCTCCGGAACGCGTCACCCATGGCGCGGCTGGGGGAGGGGGCGCGCTCCCGCTCCGGCTGCCAGCAGCGACCGCGCCAGCGCGCGGCTGGCGGCTCTCCCCGCCCCGGTGCCTGCGCCCCCAAGCGGCCCCCGCTCGGCCGGTCGGCTGTGCCGCACATGCGTACTGCGGCCTCGGGGCGGGTACGGCGGAGTTGGCAGTTCGAGGCCCAGTAGGTTCGAGTCGCTCGAAGTTCGAGTCCCGGTGTCACGTCACGCCGCGTCAGCCTGGCCTACCGCCGCCTGGGGCTCCTGAAGGGGCGGTCACTGTAAGGCGGCAGGTGTTTGGTTGTTTGGTTGGTTGTTTTAAAGGGCTTGACTTCTAGGCTGGTGGCTTGGGCCGTTTTCCCTGCTTCTAATGAAATGGGGGCAGGTGGCTGGGTTGAGGTGATTCGAGGGATGCTCATCTGTGACATTGAGGCTGACCTGATTGAAGGGATGGGCATCAGTGACATGGAGGCCGACGTGACTCCAGGGATGGGCATCTGTGCAGCCACAATTAAACACCTGACACCTACAAAATTGCTCTTCGCAAAAGCCAGCTGTCAGTTATGGGTTAACTTAAAAGGGGTCTGGAATACTTGACATACCTAGAGTGAATGAACCTGCCTTGAATGGTGTTCGATCCTCCGGGGCAGGAGCTTGACCGGCTAGTGAGTCCCTTGTGTGGGTAGCTGTGTACCCACGGCCAGGAGTGGGACCTGGGCCTCATGAGGACCACATCCCATATGCTGTGGTTATGCAGACTGAGCCAGCAAGGGGGATGAGCACAAGGAGAAAGAACATGGAGAACCTGTTTGTGTTTTCCATAGGCTAAATGCAAAAACAGTAGAGTAAGGATAGCAACTCCACATTATCTGCATATCAAAGAGCAGTAGTGATGCCATTCCTTTGGATTTAGCAAGGTTATTGGTGATACTGCACGTTCTTACATTTAGGAGAAGAAACTCGTGGCGGAGCTATTTTGTTTCTTCAAAGAAATCATATTTATCTGTATAAAAGGAGTTTCTGCTAACTTGGTTAACACCACACATCAGAAAAATCTAACCTCAGGTGCAAGGCGGTGGCTTTGTTTGCTCTTTCAAACCTCTTTCAGCCCAAAATGCACTGCTCCTTCTGTTCAAAACACCCTGCTGCTGCCACCTGACAAAAAAGTTGAGGTTTTAGATTGATGCCACCTACCTCTATAAGGTCAGCCAGATTTAACCCAGCACTAGTGTCAAGTCCTAATACTGATCATTAAAATACAGAAATAGGATGTTCTCTTTGCACAGCCATAGCAGCTTTTCTTCCGTATATGAAAATGCATGCAGAATTATCAAGACCATGGAAGTGAGAAACACATGGATGGCTGCAAGGGGGTGGGGTGAATGACAACAAATGGCACAAAAATGCAACTACAATAGAATCATAGAAAGGTTTGGATTGGAAGGGACTTTACAGATCGATTAGTTCCAACCCCCTGCCATGGGCAGGGAGACTTTCACTAGGTCAGGTTGCTCAAAGCCCCATCCAACCTGGTCTTGAACACTATCAGGGGTGGGGGATATACAACTTCTCTGTGTAACCTGTTCCAATATCTCACCATCCTCATAAGAAGAGTTTCTTCTTCATATGTAATTTAAATCTCTTCTCTTTCAGTTTGAAACCATTACTCCTCCTCATCACTGCACTCCCTGATAAAAAGCCCCTCATCTTTCTTGTAGGCCCCCTTTTAAGTGCTGGAAGGCTGGACGGGTCTCCTCTGAGCTTTCCCTTCTCCAGGCCGAACAACCACAACTCCCTCAGCCTGTCCTCATAGAGGGGGAGGTGCTCAAGCCCCTTGATCACCTTTGTGGGCCTTCTGTGGAACCGCTCCAACAGCTCCATATTGTTCTTATGCTGGGGACCCCAAAGCTTGATGTAGTACTGCAGGTGGGGTCTCAAAAGACATGAGAGTGAGAATCACCTCCCTTAACCTGCTGGCCACACTGCTTTTGATGCAGCCTATTGGTTTAATTCTACTGAATGGAGTTTCTGCCTTGCAGTTTGAAAGAAGTCAGGCTAAAGGACAGACAACCTTAAGAGCTGCATGTCTGACTATTGTTATAGTACCTTAGAGGTCTGGGGCACATTTCCTGGCAGAGTTCAAAAGACTTGTTAATTAGAAGTGATTGCCCTTGAAGCTGACCGATGATTGAACCTAACCCAAGAGTAGTGTGGTCTTGCTGTGACTTATGACAAAGACACTACTCACTACATGATTTTTTTTTTAAATTATAGGTTCTTTGTTGCTGCTCTCCTCTAATTAAAGCCATTGCAGTAATTTTAAAAAAGTGATAGCTACTTGGATTTGGAGACCTAAAATACACAGCACATGTAAATGCCAGTTGACTGAAACCCACTCCTACCTTATCACTTACCACTGCCTTTATCCCAGTAGGATCCTATGGGAGCTCTTCAACTGCGTGGGTGAACTAATTTTTGATATTACCATTTACAGAAGACGAAGTACCACTGTTCAGTGGAGTTTGAGCAACAATGATTCATGAAAGAGAGGGAACACACTGAATTCACCTGAGTGGTGAAAGAAATGGATATTTAATTGCTTATTTAGTAGGTAACACAAATGTGTAAATCAAATACACTGCCTGCCTTGACCAGCAGATTGCTGTGACCACCTCACATATGTTATCTTTGCATTCATTTTCTTGCCATTATAAAGTGATAAAATTGATACTTCCTTTGACAGTATTTGGTCTTAATAAAGACTCACATTGTGCTTTTATTTATTTATTTATCAGCACTATAATTTCTCTTCTCTGCAGATCAAAAGTTGGATTCTGGCAACAATGCACACTTCAGATTTTAACCCCAAACCAGGATTATATAGATCTTTGTCTGTCAACTCCCCTGCCCTCTACACTTCATCCATCAGCATCACATTTTTTCATATTTCTCTGTGGCGTTTCTGAGTGATAGTTTGTAATCCAGGAGTACAGGATGCTACCCACTCCTTACTCTTTCTTTCCTAAATAGCAGAAACCTCCTTAATGCAGAATCCTCCTTAATGCCTCACAGCTATAAGTAGCTCATAGTACCCAGGGACTCTATGCCCCAGCACTGCTGTTTCTACAGGCAGAAAATTAGTCTTCCTTTGTTTGGCATGTGGGGGGCCTGAGGGTGCCCCTCGAGCCACAGACTCTGTTTATGTAGCAATGCAGCAGCAAGAGCAATGACTTCTCTACTATCAGCAAGATCAGACTCCAGGGGGTGCATCTCTTGTCCTTATGAAATTTCTATTGTGGAGAAAATCCCTCTTTCCCAGTTTGGATTTTGAGCATCTGAGATGCTGCATTTTCCACTGCATATGTTTAAGGCCCTCACTGTAGGGAGAAAAAAAAAAGACAGTGCAGGAGAGTAAGGTATTTTAAGTGGAGCTGCAGCTCTAAGCAAAATTATGTTTTTGGGTGTGTGTATGTATTTGCTCTTTCATATGTTCATCATTGCTAATTTCAGCCAACAGAAGGAAACCGGGCTGGGTTCTGGGGAACAAAGGTCTAGCCCACGTGCCCTGGGGCTGTAGAGAACTGAGTCTACTCTTTAAAGAAACATTTACTTTCTTTTGAGAAGCAAAGTCTTAGCTTTAAGTTGCCAGTTAGTCTACAATACAGAGCTAACCTAAAGAATGAACACTCTATCCTGGAAGGCCTGCAGTAAGAGCTTTAACAAAAGGGAAAACATGAAGAAAACCAGTGTAGCGACAAGAAATCTAGATCATGTGAAGATGTTTGCCAAAAAATATATCACATTTTTACATTTAATTAACTAATAGTTGAATTAGAACTGGAATGTAAATGTTTCCTTCTTTAAGCAGTTTTTTTTCCAGCCATAGAGATTCTGCTCCAACAGAAGCTTCATCATTTTGAGTGTATTGTCACTTAATGTTCCCTCTCAAGATTTGTGTGGGTGACATTCCAGCACAAACCAGCTTCATGCAGATCTTCTAGGCTGAAAACAGTTTGTCTCTGCTCATATAGCTGAATTAAACTCTTTTACCGAAGTCAGCTGTTGTTTTTCTAATCAACCTCTAGATTCCTAAATACCTTTGCTCCAAACATGACAAACTGACTACTGGAAAAATCATTAAACACAAGTATGACCCCAAGAAATAAAGCAGAGAAGTCTCATTTTCCAGCTCTGTATTTGTTCCGGAGCACTCCAAATTCCTTCCTTCTTCCCCCCACCCTGCTCCGCCCTGTGGGTTTGAATGGGGAGGAGAAGGTGGTGTGAAAACTGCTTCCCCCCCCGCCCCCAGCCTGCAGGCTTGAAGGGGGAACAGCAAAAGGCCTTTCCCCACAGGTGTGCTGACCCGTGTGGAAGCCCGCGCTGGGAATCAGGCTGGTGGCTGGCTGGGTCTTCGCGCCCAGTATAAATTGGCAAAGGGATAAATAGAGCAAGGCAGAAGGCGTGAGGTGCCCGCCTTAAAAGAGCTCCTCACTTTGACAGAGCTCCTGTTTGGGACCGTCCCTGCTTTTGGATGGCTCTAAACCTTTTTATACAGCTCTCAGTTTTGCACTGTCCCTGCCTTTGGACGCCTCTCCCCACTTTTGCACTGCTCTGTACAAACTTGCAAGCTTGGCAAGTTCTAGGGTACTTTTGAGAGAGCTGCCAGCGGCACCTGGACCCGGCTACTGCAGCTGACTTCCTGGCTGCTATTCCGAACTGGGGAGACCTGAGCAGTTTAGCTCTCCCCAGTGTCACTTCCATGAATTCCTGTCCTGTGGCAGTCGTGTTTTGAGACATTCCTGACTTTGGTGGCTTTTCCACCCACCTTCTGCCATGTGGATCCAGACTACTGGATATTGCTTGCAGCGTCAGAAGGCAGCGGAGCCACAGAGAAATCCAGCAAGGGATCATTGCCCAGTACCTATCTCACCTTGGTGAGTAAAGCCTGCTGGTCCCTTAATTCTCTGCTCAGCCTGATTGATAGTGGGGTAAAGCTGTGTTTATAGCTTAGCCTTTTCCATTTCCTGACTTCCTAAATCTCTACATTTGTCCATAACATACTGTTGAAGAATTCCTGATTGAATTAGAACCTGTAAATAAACCTAAACTAGTTTTGTATATAGCTTGGGAGCAGGGCTTTCAGGAAAATAATTCTATTTTTATGATTCCTGACTCGGCCACATTAATTCCCTGCCTGCACGACAGTATTATCTACTTTGTGTAGTAATGCTCACAACAGAAAAGGTTTACCAGCTAAAGACCACCCCAAAGTTGTAAGGAGGCTTCAACATTGATATAAAAGAGTAAGAGTAATAGTTAAAAATAAGGCTTAAGGTAGATGCTGAATCTGCATGTGGCAAATCAGATGATGAAGTGCCTGTTGGATTATTTGCATCCTCTCTGTTGTGTGACTCCTCCATTTTCACATTGCCGGTTTTGGCCCCACTGTTCCAAGTTTCTCTCAGTGACTGAAGTGATGTGTCACTGGGGTTTATCAGATTTTTTTTTTAGAGCAGATGGCCGATTCTTTTTACCTGGAGAGCTGCCACTTCCCTTAGATACATTTTGGTTTTTATGGCACTCAAATTTATCTGTTTACTTGAGAAGTAAGTAATTTGTATTACAAAGGTGTTATAATTTTGCTGACCACAGAAAAAATGATAGATTTGCTACATAACCTGGAACGAACTATGAGGACAGAAGCATTTAATCTATTGGTAGATGGACTGCTAGCCATGAAAATTATTAAGTTCTGGCATCTGTGACAGAGTTTCATAGCTGGCTGCTGGATATTCTGCTTTACATTTCATCTTGCAGATTTACATCAGGAATATATTTGCTCTGTGTAGCCATTCACCTGTATTTATGCCTAAATTTCTTATTTCTGAGGGTTGTCTTTTATCAGCTTGTATTCCTAAGTTGGAATTACTGCTTGTTTGTTTGTACTAGGCTGTTCTTTTCCTTCTCTTGCTTCCATCCTGTCTGAATAATTCTGCACTGTCTGATTGTGAAGGTGCCAGATACTCCTTACTTGGATGTCAGTCACACAGATAAGGACTGGTTTTGTATTGGTGACCTGGCCAGGGTATTTTTTTGCCTGTCTTTGGGGCACAGTTTAAGGTTAGCAATAAATAAAGGCATAAAGAGAAGAGCATGTGATTTGTGCACACCTTCAGAGCCAACAGTGACTATAGATGAAGTTTTGTTTTGAGTATTTGAGCACTCACCTGCAGCCTGTGGAGGGAGAGGTCTTACGTTTGACTTCATGAAGTGTTCCACTGCTGCTTGTACCCCACTGACAGGAATAATGCAAATTTTACCCCAGTCAGACAATCTTGTGAAAATGTTCTCCACTTCTACAGAGCTGTTCAATGAAGTATGAATGATCTAAGTTTCACTCTTGCAAGTTCCCCTTTCCTTGACTGTTGAAGCCCTTACAAGCCCCAGGTTTTACAAAGAAGCCATGCAGGCAGCATGGCCTTGCTGAAAAATTAACACAAACTCTTAGCCTGTCAATAGGAATGAATCAGCTAATTAATCTGAATGAATTAACTGTGTATGCCATGCTGGGTATGCTGCAGATGCATCCAGGTAGTCAGCACCAAGTTTAAGCTGACTGGTATTCCTTGATGAAATCAAACCAGAGTTTGCCCCTGTGGTACACAGAACTAACGGTTCAAGTATGCACTTCTAAACCATGAGATGAAGCCCAAGATGAATAACTATATAATCCAGGCCATTTTGGGTTGGGTTTTTTTTTTTTTTTAACTGACTAGGGAATCCCCATTTTACCCTTTTTACACAAATTTAGCATTAAAGTTTCTGTTTTCTGTAATCCCTACAGACCTCCTGTCAGTGTGGAATATACATCTATTGCTTTTCTTTTTGATCTTAACACTTGTAAGTAATAAATAATTGATTGCCAAAGGAATTCTGGGAATATATTCAGCCTTAAATTGAGCACTAAACTATCTGCAAATGTGCTTAGGCATTAGCCCAAAAGATACATCAAAAGAATGTCAATTGGATATTGAGAAGTGAAGTGCCATCATATGTTAGAATTAGGAAGCATAAAATATAAGTAGAGAGATAACAGCTGTCAGATCTGCTACCAGTAGTAATAGTAGAAGGTATGTTTTTATAGAAAGCTATAAATTTCTGTTCAAGCTAGACCAGAATTTTACCTCAGTAACGACACTCCAGGCCTTACTCAGGGAATGCTTTGGGTTTGACGATTGTCTTGAAACTGGGCCTCGACAGTGCGCTCACCTACAGTTTAGTAGTCTGTGAAATAAACCTCATGGAAGGAACTGGGGTACATTTTACTGCAGTGACTGGGTTTATTTACCAATGGTAAATCATGCTTGACCAACCTGGTTGCTTTTCATGGTGAAATGGCTAGCTAAAAAGGTGAGAGCTGTAATGCTTTTGACACTAGCATTCCTGTCTGAACTCCTAGGAACTGTAGCTTTGGATGAACAGACTTCTAGATCAGCTGAAAACTGCCTGGACCATGAGGTTTGAAGAACAATTATCAATGGCCTGATGCTCAGTAGTTCAGTACCCCGTGGTTCATACTGGGGCTTGATATTGTTTATAGTTTTCATTGTTATTGGTGAGAATGCAAACTCAGAAAACTTGTGGATTAGGGAAAGGATTAGCACCCTGAACAAGAGAGCTTCAGTCCAGAGGCATCTCAAAACACTTGTGGATTGGACATTATGATATTTAGTAAGGTGTGTGGAGCAGAATAACCTCATGCAGGAATACAGACTGGGAACTTACTGTGAGAATTGGAAACTGAGGGCAAATTTGAGGGTAAGGGAGATTCAAACTGAACATTAGAAAAATTTCTTCAGTAGGAGGATGGTACAGCACTAGAATACATTATTTGGAAAAGTTGAGGAATCTTGATCCTTGGAGGTTTTCAAGACTCAGCCAAATAAATCTGTGGCTGATTTGATTTAGAGTTGGTGATAGTCTGGCTTTGAGTGGGAGGATGGTTCAGTGGGCTTCAGGAGCTTATTCCCAGTTCCTTTGATTTTGTAGTCTTTGTTTCGACACAGCAGCCAGAAGAGTCACAAGTGAGTTTGCTTGCACCAGCTTTGTCCTCTGGTACTATGGAAAGTTACATCAGCTTCAGAGATTCTCTTCTACAAGGCAGCTTGAAGTAACTCTTATGAAGCTGCACATGTGGAGTGTTGCAAAGAGCATGCTGCACCTGTGTTTATTTGGCATGCTTTTTGTTTTTCTGTCAAGATGAAAGATGGTCATGGGAGAGAGAAAATCAAGTTAGTCAGCAGTTTACTGATCAGAGAATTGAGGCTGGTAGAAAATAAAAAGTTCTTGTGGTCTCTCTTTTGATTGAATAAAAATAGGTTGGATGGATTTCCATTCCTCAAAACTTCAGAGGGAGTTCTTTTTGGAAATTGTGGAGATACAGAATCACAGAATGCACTGAGTTGGATGGGACCTCTAGACATCATCTGCTCCAACCCCACTTCAGAAAACAGGGACATATCCAACTAGATCAGGTTGCTCAGAGTCACATCAAGCCTGACTTTGAATATTTCCAGGAATGGTGCCTCTACCACCTCCCTGAGAAACCTGTTCTAATATTCCACCACCCTCATAGTAAAGAACTTCCTAGTGTCTAATCTAAATCTACCCTTCTCTAGTTTAAAATTATTACCCTTTGTCCTATTGCTACATGCCTTTGTAAATAGTCCCTCCCCAGCTTTCTTGTAGGCCTCTTTCAGGCACTGTAAGGCCACTATAAGGTCTCCCCAGAGGAATAGGTTATCAATTTCAATGTGAAACCAGTCCTGTGAAATTATTTTTCTGACAGATCCTAAAGTTAATACTGGGATACTTGAATGAAAAAGTTAAAACATTTAAAAGATGTTCTTGTTGGCTTACTGTTGGATTACAGTGTAAGACTTTGCTCTTTCAGTTTTGAAATACTAAAACTCCCCTAGGATGGAAATCTCTTCCTACTGTTTGTTAAAGAAAATAGCCATCTAACGTTACACAGGGGTAGGGTGGCATAAAATAGCCTTGTCATGGCTTAGGAACATCATCCTGTACCATTAGTTCTGCTTTCTTGTATAATTTTATCACCTTTTATGACTAATATTTTTCATCCTTATGGCTTGTTGTGCTTTGCCTATGGATAGGTCAAGCCAGGTAGCAGCCATGTGCTTCCCTCTTCACATGCAGTTCCTTGGCTCACGTCCTTTCCCACCAGCATGCTCAGCCCTCAGTGGCAGCAGTGACTTGGCACAGAAACCAAGGATTGGATGATTATCTTCACAGGGGCAGCCAGGTGTTGACCATGGCAAGAGAAATAAATGCTGATTTTCTTTCTCTCAGGGTCATCCCCTGCCTTTCAGTTAAACAAGAGATGAACTAGGCCCAACCAGTGCTGAGATGCCTGCTGACATTCTCCAGCTGTGCATTTATCATCTGTCCCTATTCTTTATCCCCCTCACCCCCTACTTTTGCAGATGAAAGTAATGACAATGTGAGATTCTAAATATAGCCAAGCCACTTGCAGGTTCTGTGATTGCACTATAGGGTGTGTGAAAACTGCAGGCAACAGTACGCCCGCTTGCTGTGCTGCTTTAGGTGAGAAAGTATTTAGTACCCTAAGACAAAGTCAGAGACAAAGAAAGGCCCAAAGGAGATGCTGGCAGTGTTTGCCTGAAACTCTCTGTCTGTTAGTGCGTGATGTCCTTGCTGGAAAATAATTCATTGGTAGATATCTGTTTGGACAACTCGCTAGCACAAAAAGGCTCATCAGGTGAAGCACTTATGGGAGAGACCTCATCATCCTCACAGGGCACCCTAGGAGTAGCTGTGGGCCCTTAGACCTGGTGAAGCAATCATTTCTGCTGCCTCACCTCCTACTTCCAACCACTCCTTCCCACTCCTTCCCACTCCTTTACTTCTTCTGCTTTGCTGGCACAAGCACTGGGGCATGTGGTGAAGTGCAAAGGGAGAGATAATCTGGCTGACCAAGAATGGGTTGGGGGTTAACCAGCCCAGCTCCATGCTCTCATTTATTTGCAGCAACCTAGGAGGTACAAGGAGGAATGATGTCAGAGCAGGGACACTTTAAGCAAACAGAGCTGCTGAAAACAATGCTCATCAGGCTGACAAGATTTCCTCTTTGTGAGAACTTCCTCCTGCCACCTGCAAAGAGACAAGACAGATCCATTATAGTTTGCTTGGTGAGGATGGGGAGGAAATAACCTGCTCACAACTGCTGGACTCCAAAGTAGACAGAGAAGGGGAATGTAGAAGAAACTGTGGAGTGATAGTCAAGATCTCTTATATTCTTGTTTGGCATATAGTTCAGTTTAAAGTAACAGGTTTTAACTAAGGAAACTCTTTGTGGTTTGAACCTCCAAATAGAGGAACTGCCACATAGTTCAAAGCACTGATAAGAGAAACCAGTGGACCTTTAGAGAACCATCTACCATAAGGGAAATGTCTTCTTGGTTTATATCAAGGAGTATCTCGTTTGTACTCAGAATTGTTTATGTAACTTGTAAGATTACCTTTCTATGCTTTTTTTACTTGCTGATAAATATCATCATCATGTTTATGTTTATATATCTATCTCCTTCCTTCTTATGTTTCAATCCTACTTACCTCTTGGCCTGAAGAACTAGCCAAAGGTTGTTGACAATGTTTTCAATGAGTCAGTTTGAAAGTTACTCAGGGGACCTGATGTCACACAAGTGTTTTGAAAGTGACCGAGGACTTGAATATGCCCCATGGCATTGAGCACTGGGGTCAAGTGAAATAATGCTTCTAAATTAAGTTCTGGCCATGAGACAGTGAACCTCAATAAGTGACTCAATTCCTGGTGGGTCTCCCCCCTAGTAAGTGAAGACAGAAAGCTCAGAGGGCATGTCAGCATGCCTCAAGCATGCTTCTGTGTGTAAAGAACCTATGGCATGATGAACCCTGTGGGCTGAGAAGAAGCCCTTGGGCTAGCTGATGAGAAATGATGGATGAAGATGTGTCTGGGACCAGGTGCTTGGCTTGGGACTGCCTAGGGGGTATCTCTGTGCCTTATGGATCAAGAATACCGAGCTCTAGGAAGGTAGATAATCACAAATGGACTCTTAAATGGAAACATACAAGCAGTCCTTGAGTGAGAACCAGATTCCTTCCTTCTCAAGATGTTAGTCAGTCAGGAGTCAGATTCATGCTTACTTTCTCACTGGCCTGTTGAGTGTTGTCTTTTCACAGCTCAATGCACCAGCTACAGTATGAGATACATGGAAGTGGGACTGAGCATTTTATATTCTGATGGCTGGGAGATCTTGGTGTAGAAGTGGCAGCTGTGGGAAAGAGGAGGCTGGATCTTTAACATCTTATGAATGTGCTGCAGACACTGACTTGTAATGCAAAAGGCTACCACTATCATCTCCACCTGTGTTTTGCAGTGAACTCCCATGTAAGGCTCATTTGGGTATACTAAGATTATTATTTTTTTTTTTTCCAGGGAGTATTGGAGGAAACTCAAAAGCTTCACAGCAATTTTGAGGTAGCCTTTAGGGGCTCAGCATGTTTCTTCTTTTTCAGACCTCAGGTAAGTCTGTATTCTGAAGTGATGAAAACAGTTATATATTTATATATATTTACATACAGACATGTATGTATACATTTAGCTATTTTGTACTGCAGTCAGTGGTCAGAGTCACTATCTGAGAGCAAGTTCCCCCAAACTGACCAATTTGTTGGTGATGTAGGTGGGAAGGACTTGCCCTTCTGGCTATTAAATCAGGCAGGCTTGGTTTTTTTTCAAATGGAACTGTCTTAGAGAAGTACAACATAGAACAAGCCCCTTCAGTTTCACTTTTTTTCTCCTCATTCCAGCAGGCATGGCTGAGGGCAGAGGTTTGGTGCACAGAGATGAGCTGTGACTTTGTCAGTAGAATGTAAGTATGGGTTTACAAAGTGCTGATGGAGTGGCTGTGTTCCTGCAGTGTGCCAGGCAGATTGTGACTGCTGGATAATCTTTAAACTACTGCCTCACTCTTTGTAACTCTGAGCTCCTGAATTACGTTAGAATCTCATATTTCAGCCATAAAGCTGTGAAACAGTTACATTTTTCAAACAGTAAGAAACATTTTTCTTTCCTATTTTTTTCATGCCAATTCCATACCTTCCCTGAGGAAGCAAGAGTGCCAGGCTAAGTGGAAAAGTAATAGAGGATCTGCAATAAATAGATAAGATGAAAAACTTACTGTGTTGTAAAGCATGCAGCTGCTTGATTGCATCTGCTTATTTTGTCGGTGTGTGATATCCACTTTGTTGCTGTCAGGCTTTGAGATTATCAGTACTGAATCTTCAACCATTGCTTGCATCCATGGATAGTCTTTCTCACTTTCAACCTCATGATGTGATAGTCTCAGGTAGTGTAATGAGAGCTGACTTTATGCAAAAAAGCCCTCACAAACAACAAAACAAAACCAGCTGAGGAAAGGCATGGCACCCACACAAGTACCACAGAAGTACTTCTTCCTTAGTTGCTCTAAAGAGTTGCCATAAACCTTAACATGTCTCAGAGTGGGAGTATAGGCAAAAGGAAATTTGGTATGCAAATGATGGAGAGTGGGGTGACCATGCATGTCTGCCTCTGCTGGGGGTCTGCTTGTAGCGTGGGTAAATACATTTGATTTAGCTTTCATCTGCTTTGCTTGGGCAACAAGCAGGGTGAAGAGATCAATGGAAGAGCCACCCACTTGGTTAATTGTCCACAGCCCACTTCATGCTGTTGTGTTTTCACTGCTACCCAGAGCTTAGATATACAGATTAGGAACTGTCTGCAGATGTTTACAGGTGCTGCAATTGGGTTTTTTTCAGTTGCAAAACAGACCTATTGCTTTGTGGTGTGTGTGAAAGTATTGTGTGAAACTAGGTGTCCACAGATTTGAAAATTTTTACAAATGATGATGATATAGGAGGCCTGAAACAGAGGAGTTTGCCTTTATAGAGCAGTAATATCAAAACATTTTGTAATTTGTTACCAGAATTCCATACTTCATGGAAAAGACCTAGTTTGTCTGTTAGCTGATACATATTTCAGCACCACCACCACCCCATAAAAAACCCAACCAAACCAAACCCAAAACCAAAAAGTGGAGCTGGATGCAGGGAGGTATTGCTGGATGCAGGGAGGTATTAGTGGAGCGACAGAAGCCAAGGGGGAAGAAGTAGCAAAAAGTATTTCAGAAAATTATCTTTTTTCCATACAGGAGAAGATGAAAATACAAGTTTGGGAAGATGGGTTTCCTTTGATATCTCCTGTAGAGATATCAGGTTTAATAGTGACTGAGCTTGTATAATTTAGAAATGCTGAGGCTGACATACATTTTTATGGTGCTTGTGCAAAAATAAAGTGCAAATTGATGGACAGTAGGACAACTACCAAAGATCTGAGTGCTCTGCGGCAGATGACAGTTGTTGGATGGTGGATTTGTGAACTTGGAGTCAAAACAACACCCCACAGTCAGCATATTTACTGCTGAAAGGATAAATACTTGCAGTGCATTAAGTCCAACTAGAGATTTTGGGGATCCCTTTTATGAGGATTCAGTTATAATATGCAAATGCCCAATAATCATAGAATCATAGAATGGATTGGGTTCATCAAGACATTAAAGATCATCTCGTTCCAGCCTCTCTGCCATGGGCAGGGACATCCTCCACTAGACCAGGCTGCTCAAAGCCCCATCCAGCCTGGCCTTGAACACTTCCAGGGAGGGGACACCCACAACTTCTCTGAGCAATCTCTTCCAGTGTCTCACAACCCTGACAGTGAAGAATTTTTTCTTTATATCTAATCAAAATCTCTCTTCTTCCAGTTTGAAACTGTTACCCTTGTCCTATCACTGCACTCCCTGATAAAGAGTTCCTGCTTATCTTTCCTGTAGTCCCCCTTTAAGTACTGGAAGACTGCTATAGGGTCTCCCTGGAACCTTCTTTTCTCCAGGCTGAACAACCTCAACTCTCTCACCCTGTCCTCACAGGGGAGGTGCTCCAGCCCCTTGATCATCTCCATAGCCCTACTGTGGAGCACTGCAGCAAGTCCATGTCTTTCTTACACTGAGGGCCTCAGAGCTGAACACTGTACTGCAGGTGGGCTCTCATGAGAGTGGATTAAAGGGGGTGCATCACCTCCCTCAACCTGCTGGGCACACTTCTGATGCAGCACAATGTGCAACTGGCTTTCTAAGCTGTGAGTACCTGATGCTGGATCATTTTCTGTTCTCCATCCACCAATACCCCCAAGTCCTTCCTCACAGGCGTACACTTAGCCTGTATTAGTGCTAGGGATAAGGTATATTTGCTTGTGTTGGAAGTAAGGTGTAGCTCCAGGTTTTGTGGGATACCCTTGGAGAAGGACACAGCCCATTCCACTGTTGGCAGAAAAATCATGCCAGGATTTTCTTGTTACTAAAGAGAATTAGCCCCTGGCCTTTGTGGAAATAGGCTGGGTTTCCATCTTTTGGTGTGTTGACTTGTTGAAACCTGAAAAATTCACAAGATTTTCCTCAAAAGCCCTTTAAAAAAGCAGTTCTGCTGCTTAAGAAAGTCAAACAGAGTCTTGGAAAGCTATTTGCTATAAATAGCAGAGGATTAGGAGATAAGAAATGGCATGTTGCTTCTAATGGTGCTTCAGATCTGCTAGTGCCCTATTCCTGCAGCAAGGCTCGATCAGACCCCCTCATGTGCCTCTGGGGTTGATCCTGTCATGTGCAGTCCATGATTCTGAGCAGCTGTATTCAGCTACAATAAATGTTTTCTTAAAGCATGATTAGATAAAAATGTTTGTGTTGTGTGCGACAGTGCTTGTGGTGACTCGAAGAACCAAAGAATTCATCTACACAAAGAGGTTTTTTGATGTCTCTGGTTTGGCTCATTAACAACTGCATTTAGTAACTTGAGAAGTATGTTGCTGCTTTGTTGATGTGTTGACTCATTTGATGTCTTTTAAAAGAAAACAAACAAACTGATTTGCTTGTCCAAACTAGTCTAGCTGACATACTTGCTGAGCTAGGCTGTGCTAAAGGATGTCAAGATCATCTCTCAGCAGATTATTGTGATCTGTTTGCTTCATGGTCTGTATGAAGAAACCAGTTCTATATTACCGCCAGCTCTCCTGGGCCTCAGATGAGATTTCACATGGCATTGTTGTGACAAGCAGACCTAGGGTGTATGAATGTTATGGAATGCTGACCAAACTCTGAAACCTGAGCCTGTCTGACATTGATAACAACCGCAAAAAAAAGTTACTCAAATGGCATTTTAATGACTCGGACAGTAATAGGAGAAAACATTCCATTCGGTCCACAGGAGACAAAAAGTGCAATGTCCAAGCTAGACTAACAGGCTGTTAGTTTGATCTGCAGGCCATACCTCTGTGTGCTATTGCTTTTCAATGACGCACTTCTCATAGCAGGAGTGCTACTGTGTAGTGTGGAGCTGGGTTATCATTTGCATCCTGGAGCATCCCTGGAGGTACTTAAACCTCTCTCTTTTTTGGGGTGTCTAAACATCCTGAAAGTTCCTTTCTGGAACTGGTTGGAATATCTGTTTCCAAACAGATAACAATTTGAGTGACTGTGTGTGCTCCAGCGATGACCAATTCATCACTGTGTTGCTGCATTCTGTGCTGTTCTGCTGGCTTTTTGTAGCCATTTCAGCCAGATTAAGCAAACAGTCCTTTAGATAGTGGCACCTGGGAAGTTGCCTCTGCCATATTAATTTGTTGTTGGCTTATAATATAGCTGTGCTGATGCTGCAGTCTCTCTGTGAGTGTGATGTTGACCTTTCTTTGTAAGATTCCCAGCCATTTTCTGCACACAACTACTGGAAATGTTTGCACTTTTCATGCTTCTACCCTTGACCCAAGCTTAGTTGATGTTGCCCAGTGAGTTCAGTTTGGAGAGAAGGAAGAAACTGTCAGATAATACAAGCTTTTATCATAAGTGTGCCAAACTGAAGGCCCAAATAGAGATTCTGAAAGCAAGTAATAAAATTAATATAAAAACTTGACAAATACAACTGACTTCATGCTATTCCCAAGTTCAGTATGGGCAATATTTTTTTTCTTTAAATCTAGAATTCATAGCAGTATCACTGGTATTGTTTATGAAGATAGGGATGACTGGAATAGTTCAGACCTTCCCTAGGTACTAATTAGACTTCCTGTTGTTTTCCAGGTTTCTTAGTGCAGGGGTGAAATCTCCTGATAGAAAAAAAACCCTAGCTTCTGATGGTTTATTTCTAAAATAAGGACTAAGGGTTGGCAAATTCCATGGTGCAGCATCACAAAGTGCACAGAACTGAGTATAGGGAACAAAATTTTGTGTTCTGTTACAAAACCATGTAGTGCACATACAAATACAGATATAGATGGTTTAATAATAGTATGGTTAAGAATAACCAGACTGCAAGGTAGACAGGCATGTTAACATAGGTGAGAGTGAGCAAGAGAGTTTACTGCCAGTCTGCCGGCTTTGCTTGAGTCTGAGGAACTGCTGCCTTCATTAATTATGAACATTCTATACCACAACATTTCTCTTACAGAACTATCAAAATAAAAGTGTAGAGTTACCGTAATTGATATTCTTAGCTAAAAATGGGTCCCAAGTCATGCTGGACTGCCTTCAAATTTCAGACTGCTATTTGGAAAGTGCAAAAGAATAATTTCTCATCTGGGGGAAGATGAAGTTGTTAGAATTCAATTTTAAAGACAAAGAATCAGAGTGCCTTAAAATAAGCTTTGCAGAGCCTCCACCTCACAGAGACTTTGTAAAGCATTCAGCTACCATGGTGATGAATGTGGTATAAATAGAAAGGAGATTAGACAGAATCCAAAATGTTTCTGAGTAAAACTAAACTAACAGTGTCCATTCAGGAAAAAGAGGTAGGAAGTCGTTGTGCAAAATGTAAGAAAATACACACTTAGAGTAAATCTGGAGTGGTTTATAGAAAGAGGAAGGTAGGAAGCGATTGGTAATGTCATGGCTGGTAATAGAGTATTAACAGGGGTATCACATTCTGATTCTGTTCAACTCTTGCAGTGAAAAAAACAGACATAGGAGATGTTTTAGGAACTTGAGAAGCACAGAAGGATTCTTACCTGGGAGATAAAGACATCTTTTGAACAAGCAGGTGCTAGAAATGCCAACATTCCCCTGTGTATCTATGAAGGAAATAAAAGATGCCACAACAGTGGGATACATAGGAAGGATGCTCAGAAATAAGTCACCTATTCTCCAAAAGATAATACATCTCTGTCCCTCCTCAACCAAACCCTTTTTAGTTTGTAACATATGACCCCAACATAATCTAAAGACAGCAAGTACTTTTTAGTCTGTTTGCATAAGCAGCTTGTAGCTTTCTACCACAATATATTAAGACCAACTGTTCAGGAGGAATTAAAGCTTGTACAGGCCCTAATTTGCAGACTTAAAGGACAGATAACTTCAGGGACATGGATAATTCTGTTGTTTTCTGACTATTCATGTGCTTTAAATTGCAGGTAGTCTGAATAC
Organism: Ramphastos sulfuratus; assembly: GCA_013399055.1. Classification (NCBI taxonomy): domain Eukaryota; kingdom Metazoa; phylum Chordata; class Aves; order Piciformes; family Ramphastidae; genus Ramphastos; species Ramphastos sulfuratus. The sequence goes on along the minus strand of WBNM01044306.1, from coordinate 280,430 downwards.
CCTGCTGAAGAATGGTCTTAGAAGCAGCCACGTACAGGTCCCTGTGGACATAAAGAATATACACAAGAGGTTAATGTGTGCTCTGCAGATATGTCTTTGTATCAATAGTTTACACTGTGTGGCTGCTTTTTCTTTTTTTCTCTTTTTTTTTTTTTTTGGCTTTGTTTCATCTGCAGCCAAGGGGAAAGCTTAGCTTCTCCAGCAATTTACTTTCCAGTGATTGAGTAATACTCTGTGATTGTTAGTGTGTGAACGCCAGTACTTGGTGACCTTTCCTAGTGATTGTATGATGACAACTGTGTTAACAGCTGCCCTTAAATTACCTTTATGTTTGAGATGACCAAGGGATTAAAGACATGTCTTTTGTAATTTAAAAAATAATAGCTGAAGCTATTTTGGATGGAGCATGATAGCTGGACAGAACAGAAACTTCAGGGGATGTGCAACAGTGCTCCCTCATCCTTAACTTACTCGAGATACTAATGACCTTTCTGTGCGGAGGCAAAGATTCAAGAGAATGTTCTTGAGGCCTGTACGATAGTGTCCACTAAATAAGGAGCGATGGAAGAATGTACCCTTACAGCTATCCCTTTAACTAGAGTTCACCACGAACATATGGCCTGCAGGTAAGTAGTTCGGGTAATGTCAACCTAAATGCCAGCATCATAGTCCTTCAACAGATCTTAGGTCTTATCAGTAGCACTAAGATCACCTAGTGCTGTAACAGACCAGCTCAGCAAGGAAGAGCTGACTGTAGCAGATCTCAAGCAGGGGAGAGGTTATGTAAACTAGTAAAACCTTCTTTGGCGTCTCATTTCTTTAAGGCCAGGTAAACACAATTGGTTCACTTGCTAATTAATTTGGCAATGTCCCTGGACTCTGAGCTGTCACTAAGCTTGTGTGTGCATTTCGTTTAGGATTTCCTGTCTCCTTCTGGCAGATTACGTATGTAACCAGAGCTGGGTTTCCATTACCCCTTCTCTGAAATAGCAACCTGATACATCTGGGTATAGCACTATTAGCTTTGAAGATGCATGATCTAGAACACAACACACAGGTCATATTAACAACACAAAGCTAGCATAACTGCATCAAAAGCACGCTGGCTTCTCATAGGTAAGTGCAAGCTCACTTTTTCAGAGTTATCTGAGTTTCCAGGGGGGCTGCTCTGTTATTGTTGAATATATGCTCATGAAAGTAAAGAGTTATCAAAACTACAACACCTTCTACGTCTTTAGATTAGGTTCTTTATTGTAAACATACAGCAGCATCAATGGTTCAAGATAAACCTCCTAAAATAAAAAGTAAAAACCTAATCTCCTCCTGCCCACTCAGTTCTCCCTTTGAAACGAAAGAATGAGAGATAATAGCCACACCACTTAACACATTCCTGGAAGGCATTTGGATGCTCTGGTTAAAAATGGGTGTAAACAAACCAACAAAAACCAGCTTAGCTTCAGTTGTCTAACTTATGGTAGACTCTATACACAGTTAAACTGAGACCAGGTTCACTTCTTGGGTGTCCATTTCCCTTTAAGTATGGCTTAAACTCAGCTAACTGTTGTGGCCTATATGGTGTAGGGAGTGGAAGGACATAATGGTCCCTGTGGGCTTAAAGCACAAATCAACAATAACAACGGGTGTGTTCTGAGGGAGAGGTCATGATAGCCTCCAAATGCCACAGGATGATAGTTTCAGAAGAATCTATCATCTGCTAAGCTGTATAGATCAGGTGTCTTCCCCTTCCTTTTCTCTCCTTTATCATTACTGTCATGGAAATAATCAATACTTGATTTCTAATATATCATCAGGATTAATGTTTTCACATTTCTCATTACTCTAAGACCATCAGCAGATATATGTTATCCTATCCACAGCACAACTTTTGTTCCAGGCTTTCCATGGACTTGTCTCTGTTACTTAAGACTATGGATAGATGTCCTCTTTTGGATCCAGCTGGAACAGCTTAAGATGTTACTGTGCTTTACCCTCTCCTCACTTCTGCTAACACAGCAACTTGTTAATGCTCCCTAACCCACTTCAGCAACAATCAAGTGAGTTAGTGCATAGCGCCTATTTAAACTGTTGGAACTCTGGGTTAGGGAGCACTCTCACAAAGAGCTGGGAGAGCTACCCGGGTAGTAACCAATGCCCGAGGGACCCTGATAAACAGCTTGAGGAGGGCAGGGCACAAAGGTTTCAAATCTCTGCAGCTGTTTGCAAATTGTATGTTTGCACAGAGCCTGTAGGCTACATGTGAGCTATGGCAATACCTCTGGTTACAGATGAGGTCTTCTCTGCTTCAACAGCTATAGGCTTCTTTAAAACAGTAATAGAAAAACCAGAAACAAACAAAAAAACCTCACAAACGAAAAAAGGAAAAAGGGAAAGTTGAGAATTAGAAGAAAGTTTACAATGATGTGCCTGCATCGCATATGAGCAGATACTCTCTGAGCCCAGTACAGCATATTGTGCAACAGCATGGGAGAGTGGAAATTTTGGCCAGGAAAGTCGAAGCATATTCTTTCTTTTATCTGTTGGATGCTAAAGCAGTGCCTTTCACGTGCTGTTTTGATTTGACTGGTCTGAAGCAGGGAGGGGGCAGACAATTTTTACCAAGCTTAAATCCCCAGTTCTGGAGCCTACTTACTGGAGTCTAAGCATTAGCAGTTTCAACTCACCAATAAGGGAATGCTTCCAACAATAAAATTGGGCTGCCTTCCACCACATTCTGTATCTTCCAAAATCTCCAAGGGGAACAAAGTGAACAAATATGTTGAGGGAGTGTGCTCAGTTTGCGGTAAATGGCTGAACAACCTCCCCAGGGCACATGCACAGTCTACAGCCATCAAACCAACCTTGGGCACAAGGACCAGAGGACACAGCTCACTGATTTGCTTATACAGGCCCTCAGCCCAAAAGTACATCCTCATGGGGAAACACACTTGTGGTTCGTGCTTGTGCTTAGGCACCTGAAGGGTCTATTTCTGGCATTACCATACACTTGCAGTATGACCAGCGCTGAGTCACCTATGAGACACTATTATCCTGCATGTAAATTACCTATCAACAACTTTGCAGGTGAAGTGTGTTGCAAACAATTTTTTAAGTGCCTTAATTACACCAAGTTGTACTCTGAGCCTATTTATGGCCAACAGAGAGGATTTGGGGGCTGTAACATGGCCACCTGCACCCAGAGAGCAGAGCTTTCTATTTTTCACAACTGAGTGGTTCACTGCTGGGTGCCCTTCCCCGAGGCAAACCCCACCTTCACTGGAAGGTGAACTATGAGGCAAGGCTTGCTCTGACAGGGAGCACCATCTGCACTGTTAGAGGGGATAATGAACCCCCTCGCTGGCACTGTATCCTTTGTGGTCACACAAGCCTTGAAAGAAGCTTTTAAGCTGATGAAATACATCTTGGCTAGTGTGTCTTTGCTGGGAACAGCCCTGGCTGATAGGCTGAGGTCCCCGCAGGTGACTACGACACCCAGCCCACAACAAGGGTACTATCTCGCCGATATGCGTGGCCTCTCACAAGCTTCGCCTTGCCCCCAGAGCCCACAGCTGCTACCCGTCACCCTGACCCAAGATGGCGGCCGCCGGGGGCGGGCAGCGGCACAGGTTGCGTCACGTGGCGGCGGCGTGCGGCGCGTGCGCCCTGTGGGCGGCGCTGACAGGCGGCTGCATGGTGCCGGCTGCCGCTCTGCCGCCGATGCGCTGAGGCCGCGCCGGGCCGGGCCGGGGGAGCCGGCGGCGGCCGCCTGAATGCTGGCGTAGGGCCCGCATTGCCGGCTCCCCAGCATGGCGAGTTACCTGCCCCCCTGCGTGATAGACGGAGGCACCGGGTGAGTGCGGGAAGGGGAGGGACCAGTACTGCCAGTCCTCTTTTTGGGGAGCCGAAGGGGTGTCTCCGCTGTGCTGGCGCCCCACAGCTGCTCGTCGCCGCTGCAAGGGGCCTCAGTGGGGAGTCCCTTCTCCTGTCACTGGTCTGTGTCGTGTGGCTCGGTCCCCTCTCGGCCTGTCACCGCTGGGACAGAGAGTCTCTCTCTCTCGACCCTTCGGGCCTCTTCGCCGCTGAGGCGGCTGCTGCTGCCCACTGCTGTCGGCAGAGTACCCTCCTTAGTCTCCTTTTGCCCTTGGTCCCCGTTGGGAGCTCGAAACAGGGCAGTCCTACCGTGTTTCGGCCGTGTTCTTCGGGCAGGTCGTGTGCCTTTGCGGATGTTATTTCTATGTGTACTTTTCTTGGGTCCATTTTTTGTTCACGTTCTCCGGGTTTGAACTATTGCACGATTACAATTCTAAAATTGGGGATGACTTATTTCAAATGACTGGCAGGAGAGAGGTGACACACGTGCTCCTGCTGGGAGCCACAAGCGGGCACTGATAGTGGTTCAGAAGCAGCTGAGGTGTGCTTGCTGGTGTCTGCTTGCATGCACGGTGGCCGTGCTGGGTTGCACCTAGCTGTGCCTCTGGCCACCGTGTGCATCTTCTTCAACTTTTCCAGGTGTCAGGTCTGGCCAGCAGTGCGGCAGGAGCTATTGCTAGTGGCATTTCTTAGTCCTTAGATCATCTGTTCTTCACCTTTGTCAAATCAACGTGAAGAGTTATTCTGTGTTTAGCCAGCTGACAAGTTTTGGAACTCAAGTCTTCGTAAACTAAAGTGAAACCAAATTGCAGAGGCTATGCTCTGAAGACGTTTCAGGAACGAATCTTTCCTATGTATCTGTGGCTAGGGAAGACACATTCATCATCCCATAGACCAATTCTGCTGTGCCTCAGGAGTAGAAGTGTCAGAAGGAGCTGTAATGGAGGTGGTACTGAGTATGTGATGTGCTTTTGCTAATATCTCTCCTTTGGCCCAACAGTTATGGACAGCTCAAAGGAGATGAGATACTGTTCCCTGCGTAAACTGTTCAGCTAGTAACTTACTTGTCAGGCACTACTTTGGTGTCAGTGGTTGCACAGATTTATTGGAATGATGGAGTGAGGAATTTGGAGCTGTATTTTAGTTTCTTTAATGCTTGAGAAGTTATCTTCAAAACTTCTGCAAATGAGCCATCTTAAAAAAAACCCAAACCCCAAATCAGACCTACTAACCAAGAAACTCAACCCGCTAGGTAACCAGAGGAAGCCCTTTCCAACAATGTGGAATTACACTGTCCTTCTGAAAAAGTGTTTCATATTTTGAAATACATCTGTATTAAACTCTCAAAACTTTCAGAAGTCCCTCTCTTGTTTGTGTTTATACCTTATATTACCAGAAACCAGCTCTGTCCTCTGGATGGGGAATACTGGAGTTTACAGCTCAAAACTTTGGGGCTACAATAGAGACTTGAGTTCCATCTCGTGTGTAATTCTGCTTGTGCATTGCATACTCCTTGGTAGTTTCCAAGGTTCCTTCTATGTATTTGCTGAAGATGTTTTAGTATCCATTCTCCACAGAATTGTTGGTGTTACGGGCATATTACTTTGCTGTTTTGAAGAGTTTTTCAAGGAGAGAAATAGGAGCTCTAGGTGGATCCTTTTAAAAGACTACAGTATGAACTACAAAATCTAGAAAGTGCTTTAAATTCCGTGTCTGTCTTTTGCAGGAGACTTCTTTTGCTCTCAGTTTGTGGAGGGATTCTAGTGTTGCACTAGCAGTAGGACTTCCTGACCAACAGCTCTACACAATAAATAAGAGAAAGGCTTATTGTGTTCTCTCAGGGAAATAATGATTGAAGTAGAATTTTGAAATCTAGTTCTTCCATGGGTAAAACCAATGGAGTTGGGGTGTGTGTGTGTATCAGTTCATTTCTGGAAGGGTTCAAATAGTCTTGAAAGATGTGAATTTGCATTTCCCTGCCTCCAAATGATGTTAATTCATATAAGACAACATGTTATCTCTGCTTATGGGACTTCTCCTTGACTTCATTGCAGGGCACTCAAATGTGGGGCTTTTTAACAGCAATGTTATTGAATACAAAGTAAGTTACCTTTCAGAAGTCCAGAAGAAGTAAGTCTGAACCAAAGCAGAAAGAAGTAGCTTGACTGATTGATACACAGTCTCTGGAATTTTCCTCTGTGTGGGCTGAAACCTTTCTTATTGTTAGGATGAAACTACATTGGATTACAAGCTTCAAACAATTCATTCAAATTATTCATGAATGGGCTTTCAGATGAAAAACTTGGAAGAGCATAGCAGAAAGGAAAAGGTATATGCATGTGTGCACTGTGCAACGTTATATATATAAAATACACTTTTCTATTTACGTTTCTGGTAGTGAATGAAGTGCTTTATTCAGACACTAATCCCTCTTCTTTTTATGTAAGGAGATTTAAGAAATTTATGAAAAGCCTGTTGCTGTTGTGTTGTGTGTAAGGAGTCTGGCTTAGTTCACTGCTGTTTGCAGCCATAGGCCTCAGTCCTGTAAAATGCTGGAATATCTCAAAAAAAAAAAGCAACAACAGGTGTATAGAAAATAAGTACAGACCTTCACTGAAGGAGCATATCATCATAACAGGACAGGATAACATTCCTTTTCTTTATTGAATAGGTGACTTGAACTTTCTTTGTCATAAATCCACCAATCCTGCAGAAAGCCATAATTACGTTCATTTTACCCTTGGTATTTGGAATTTCTTGCCCTGCTTCAATTTTCATGCACTACATCTTCATTTTCTTTTCATGAGATTTTCCAAGTGATCACTTTACATCTTGCTATGAATCTTTCTGTGGAGAAGGGCATGCTATTTTTAGTTTCATAGGGCTACTGGGTCTTTTTGGTGTTGCTCTTTTACATAGCTTTAAACTTCATAACTAGTTCTATTAATGGGCATTTAGCTGTGGGACATCAGAGTGCTAGTAGGTGGGTGTGCAAAACAAAGATATCTTAAAATACTTCTCTTTTAGTGTGTATATTTGCAGGTGCTGAGGGGTACTTCTATTTTGGGTGTATTTTATTGAAATCATTTTTAGTGAAGAAAAACTAGTAAAATTTCTTTTAGAAGAAAGTGTCCTTCTTACTTAAATGTCTTTTAGTAAAGAAAAGTGACTTCAAAGTCTTCCTGATGAGCTTAGAGGTGCACTTAATTTCTGGGAGAAGTGAGCTGGACTTACCTTAAAGCTTGAGGCTTAGGGAGGTGTTTATTCTTTCAGAGCCATTGTTGCTGAACTGGAACCTCAGAGCATGTTACATTTCCTCCTTCCTACTGTAATTCCTGATGCAAAATGAGTTGCTTTAGCCAAGTATTACCTCTGCTCTGTACATGTGAGACTTGTAGCAGACGTTATTGTAATTGCTCTTCTGTGTCTAAGGAGCCTGGATTAACTGACTGTTGTTTATAATCACAGGCTTCAGTCCTGTAAAGTGCTAGACTCTCAAAAAAGCAATGGGTCCAATATTTGTTTTTATTCCTGTAGTGGATGCTGGTGCTTTTGGGCAAGTTGTGCAGACATAATAGATTTTTTTTTTTCTGTTTTGATATTTTCTTTTTCATCCCTTCTTTCTTCATTCCCTTTTGTTCATCACATCTTCCTTCATTTGAAAAATGTCTTTCCTTGTCATTATGAAGAACTTTTGTGGAGACTTTCTCAGACATATTTATAATAATGATTGTAGAGTCTGTTTATGGCAGCAGAGCATCACAGGTTTCTGGCAGTAATGACTGCTAGTTATTGATTGTCTTAGCTGGCAGGGTGCTCTTGACAAATTTTGTTTTTCTTCCCCCCTTTTTTTCTTTTACAGGACTTTCTTAATGCATATTAGTGTTTTCAGTCACTTTATATTTATNTTTTTTTTTTTTCATGGATATAACACATTATTTTAAAGATCTGGACCAAAAACTAGTAAGGATTGGGGAAATGCTACAATATTCACTACTGGGCTTTGGTCTTTTGTCCAGACTATAAATTGGTGTCTTGTGTTTTGAGATGGATAAAGCAACTGCCTGAGTTTGTGATTTTACATGTCTAATTTATGTTGCTGATGGCTTTGTAAGAGTTTTCTGAAATATATCTCTGCTTTTTAAAGTGGCTGAGGGGGCAGCATCTGCTTCCCAGTTTGGTCCATTTGCATCTTCCAGTCATTTTTCTATGTGAGTTCTTCTGTGTCAGACCTCAGAAGGGATCAAGGTTAGGAGGACCATCCCTCATGCACAAGATAGATAGTGAAGCTGATTAATGCCCTAATCACCTGCAAAAAAAGTATGTGTAGGAGACACTATTTTTAGAAACTACTTGTTTCAACAACATATAATTTTCAATGCTTTTTAAAAAATGAATAGTCCCTTTAAATCCCCTTACATGCAATAGCCTTAGTCTGTTGGGTGAGTCTTCTACTGGTGTTTAATGCACCCTCCAGTATCCTGTATTTTGGAGAGTTTCCACTAGGTTCCTATCTCATTGGCAACAAATCTGCAATTTTTTAATGAAATTAAGTTGGAATACTGATTATCTACACATTTCCTACACGTGTCTCTATGATAGACAGATCACAAGATGTTGCATTACCATTAGTCTACTAGGCTGTAACCCAGGAGAAAGAAAAGCATGTTTTAGATGCTTAAATATTCATTGGAGAAGGAACTGAAGACCAGGTAACCTCTCTAACTGTTTAAGTTCAGAGCCTTTCAGGTCAATAAATATTTAAATATCTTGTATAAAAGGGAACAATCTCTGTAGGAGGTTCTGGAAGTGGGTCACCCAAACACTTTAATGTACTCTTGAGTATGGCTCTGGAAAGTGGAATGTGTTCAGGTCCTACTGGGCAGAAGGAAAATCTGGGATCAAGTCTGTCACGTCTTGAGTGAATAGACCGCTGGATAAGAAAGGGCAGCGCAACTGCATCATCTCTTTTCCTTCTCTTTCTCAGTGATTTTGAGAGTAGTTTGATGTTCTCTTCCATTTGGTTTTATCAAAATATCTGAAATGCAGCCACTTCGTGAAGTCTGTCACTTTTTTGATCCTCAATAGATTTATATTTTTTTAACAGTTTTTTCCAGCCCCCCCCACTTCTTCAGTGTTAAGTAGTGAATTTATTCTCATAATTATGGTATTGCTCCTTCATGGATTAATGGCATGCAAAAGAAATCTGTGAGATGTGCTCTTTGAAGAGAAATCTTTTTCACTGATATTGAGAAATAAGCTTATTGTGTAGTTTTGAGTGGGGTTAATTAAGCTTGTGAAAAAATAAATTAGTAGACTGTTGAGCCTGGGCTTTTTGCTAACTCTAAGCTATTCTGGTAGGAGTATCTGAAAAGGAAGGTAAAGTTGGTAACCAAAGATGACTTTTGGAAGAGCTTTAATACAGAGAGTTTAGCATGCATGCAGGGCAGGAAAAAAGGCAAGCTGAACTCACCTCTCATCCAGAGTTTAGTTTAAGAAATGAGCTTTGGTTATACTGCAGAAACCTTAAGTTTTTATATATGCACACACTTATAAATATCATATAGAAAGTATGTATACAGATCCACATACTTGGATAAATACTGTGAATTTTGTTAGTGGGGCTTGAAGGGCTGGGATTTCTGATGGGTTGCCATTTCTAAGTCTTAGAATTTGGTCTCTTGAATCCAAAAATGTTTTCCTTGGTCCTCACTGTGCATTTGACCAAAACCACATTTCATGGAGAGAAACAAAGAGGAAATACCTTGTAATGTGTCTTAAATCCCAGTGTTATTGCTTGTCTCATTCTAAAATGTGGAGAAGCTATGAAATAATCACATAAAAAGAATTTCTTACTATTAATGACCTTCTTTACCAACCAATTTAATGTCTTGATTGTATTTTTTTTGAGAGTCACGGGAAACTTGTCATAAACATTTTGGATTGGACTGAGAGCATACGCCCATATAATGATGACTGAAAATACAATGAACTCTGACACCCCAAACATACTCCTTGTCTTTTAGCCTTGGGGAAAACAATGGTTTTAATTATTATTTGAAACCTATTGAAGCTATGGCTTTGAAGAGATATTGAAAATATATTTAAATTCCAAGGTCATTGCTAATTCAGTTTTGATTTAATGCCTTTTTCTAAGCAAACTGACTTTTAATGGGTGTTTTTATGCCAAGTAGTCCATGAAAGGGAGCTTACTGTTTAAGCTGTTAATGAAGAAGCAGCCCTCTTCTTCAGTGATGCCATAATATTGTTTGCAAATATTGAGAAGAGGCTGTAGTCGAAGACCTGAAATTCGTTTTAGGACTTAGAATATGATTGGTCAGATTTAACAATGTCCTGGCTTTAGGTTTTCATAGTAAAAATGAGTGTGAATAATACTAATTTCACTCAAATCATGTTACTGTTGTATTTCTAGTCCAGTCTAATGACAGCATTTAGAGAAAGACATCAGTTTCTGCAGACATTCAATTAATATTGTTTTATGTTTTTTAAAAAAAAAGTAATTCAGAGTCTGCTTCTGACTTTTTTTTTTTTTTTAATAGGATTAAGAACTGCTTTTCATAGTCCGGGATGTTAATTATTTCTAACTGCTAAAGACTTGAACTAGCTTGCAGTCAGTAACAATGTGCAGAGATTTTAAGTTTTGCATGAAAATTATTTTTCTTTTTTCTTCCCCGTTACCAGTTTCTCTTTTCTCTTGACCATTTATAGAAAGAGATATTCTATGTATATCAAAAGAGATGGACAAGGCTTCATACCATCTGCTGCCCATTTCTACAGCATTTTATCAATGCATACCTTGCCCTATAGAGACAGACTGTGAACGTTGGGTCTGTGCAACCTCGAAGGGAAGGCTCCAGGGAAACCTTAGAGCAGCCTTCTAGTACCTGAAGGAGGTCTACAAGAAAGCTGAGGAGGGACTTTACAAGGGCTTGTAGAGATAGGACAAGAGATAAAGGTTTTAAGGTGGAAGAGGATGTAGATTTACACTGGACGTGAAGAAGGAATTCCTGATTGTGAGGGTGGTGAGAAACTGGCAGAGGTCGCCCAGGGAAGTTGTGGGTGTCCCCTGCCTGGAAGTGTTCAAGGCCAGGTTGGACTGGTCTAGTGGAAGGTGTCCCTGCCCATGGCAGAGGGGTTGGAACTAGATGATCTTTAAGGTTTCTTTCAACCCAAACCATTCTATGCTTCTATGATTTTGGTGTAATATATGTATATTACCCCACAGAGGTACTGTATCTGTGATGAGAGAATTCCTGTGTTTTGTACTGAAGACACTTTTTTTTTTTTCCTTCTGTATTGGACAATAGTAAACAGCTATGCAAAGTGTAATAACATCTTTGGTTGTGCTGACTTTCTGAAAGGTAAGATCTGCACAGCCTTTTTTTTCTTTAACTAAAGGGTGGAATGAGGCCTGCCTATCATTTGTGATAGCTGGTCAACAAGAACAGAAAGCAGAGGCTGAGTTTTCTGATTCAGTAATTTGTTAAAAAAACAAACAAACAAAATTTGTAAGCTGAATCCATCTAGAAAATAAATAATACCTGAAATATTTACAGCTTCTGAGTTTTCTTTTCAGCAGGTTGGCACCTGAAAGCATAACCCAGAAAATGTGGATATGGTATGTGTTTGTTTGGCTTCCACTTTAAAAGATGTGAATTGAAAGCATTTTTTGTCTTTTTTTTCCCCTAGGTACACGAAACTTGGCTATGCAGGAAATACAGAACCTCAGTTTATTATCCCATCATGTGAGTAGTGTTTTTGTCTCTCCAAATTCTAATATGCACTTCCCTGAGTAAATGATGTCCTTCCAAACTCTCAGCTCAGCGTTCATGGTCTTGTCCATCTGCAAAGTGATATTCATCGCGTTAGCATCTTTGGCTAGAGTGTAGATAAACTGAACTCCTTGTTTGCAGTTAGCTAGGACTGTTGCTCGTTAAATCAGCTCTTGGTTGCTATGACAAAGATGAAGAGAGCTCCAGTCCAATTTCCTTTTTATCTCCATTATTTTTATGTCAGGACTCTTGAGTAGGCAGAGTGCAATTTACCTCCTGTCTACCTGACACCATGGTTACTACCTCGATTGTCTGGGGAAGGCTACTAATCAAATTAAGTACTAAGTAAGGTGCAGGTGGTGTCTGCCTTATTTACATTGTCTGGAATAGTAGACAGATTAATACTCAAAAAAGTTATTCCTATTAGAAGATGTTCTTTTTGGGTGCATGTTTACCAATTAAAATAGTTTTGCCTATTTAACATGCTTTTGTTGAGCAGATTTACTCTTTTGTGTGATAAACTTGTTGGAAATGTTACACCTTTCTGGTGTTCCTGTTGTAATTGTTGCCTTAAGACTTTCTCTCAAATGCTGTTTATATATTTAAAAATAGTAGCTCTAACTACTTAGGTCTGTAATGACATCTGTTATCTCAGGGTTGTCTCCACTTACATTAAACACTGCCTTCTACTGTTCATTAACTTCATCAATTGACTACTTAGTAATGCATCTAGACTAACTTGTAGCTATTCTTAGTAGAAGGTAAAAAGCTTATGAAATAAATAATGCAATGGAGGCCCATAGAAGTGGAGTGGAACATGCCTTTTGTTAGATGTACCCAAAGCACTGTTTGTGGCCTCTGAAGTATTATTAAAAATTCAGACCTAAACTATTGGTAAAGGTTTGTGTTCTGTTGAAGAAGTGGGATCGAAGGAGTTTCCTGTGGATTTCTTACAAATCCTGGTTCCTACAACCCTAAATTTGTTGGGGCTTAGGTTGTTTCTGAAAGAATTGTTTGCTGTGGTGCTGATAGTACTGGTGCATTTGTGGATGATGTCTCTCTACTCTGTTTGCTACTGTTTTATTCAGATCCTGATTATGATCTATTAAAAGAAAACTCTATATAAATAAGGTTATGTTTTTATTTATAACTTGCCCTAAATATGTTTTTTGCTGTGTCATCTTCTTGCCTGTAGCAGCTATCATTTAAACATTTTAGTGATAGTTGCAGCCTGCTAATGGGAAGTGTTGTCTCTGAAGATCTCTCTGTAGCACTGCCAATTGATTTTTTTTTTTTTTTTTTTTGTCCTTCTCCCTTCCTCCTTCTCACCAACCAATGACTCCAATGCTTTCTTCTGAAATACATAGTTTATTTTCTTTGCCTGTGCTCTCTCTCTGAATTCTAGAGTTGAAACTCAGAAAACCATATGACTTACTGGCTTAAAGAATATCTCCAGTGGAATGGTGCACTTTCACAGGTTTAGTGACTGATGCAGAATCCTTAAACAAATAATTACTTGGTATTGAGTTGTTTTGTTTTGATATCTCTGGTCTTTATTTTAAGGTATTGCCATCCGAGAATCAGCCAAAGTAGGTGACCAGGCTCAGAGGAGGGTGATGAAAGGTGTCGATGATCTGGATTTTTTCATAGGAGATGAAGCCATAGATAAACCTACCTATGCTACAAAGGTATGCATTAAATATTTTTTTTTTAGAAGTCTTTCTAAAGTTTTATATTTTTATTATATTGTGTTCTGGGACTTTTTGATAGCAATTTAAAAAACATATTTACTAAATTATTTTACCTTAAGAAAACTGCATGATTTTGTTCATGGCTTTACCTTTTCTTGTCTGTTTTACTAGTGTTGCCCTGCGTGATTAGTGCTTAACCCCTTATCTAAATAGCCATTAATACAGTGCAACTGTTCAGTTTTCAAAATTATTAGCTATTAAAATAGTCATAAACACTGAATATTTAAATTCTTGCTAACAGTGTATCCTCTTAATATTGCTTATGAACTGGAGAACGTCTTAGATACTTTTGCTTCAGGCAGTGTCACAATTTTTTGTCGAGGACTGTCTTTGACACAGCTCTTTTGTGAATCATATTTTCCATATCCTAGTAAAGGACTTTTTGTACTTGCAAAATGTTACCAGCTTATGAATTATGTGGTAAAAAAGGATTTTATACATCCTACTGTGTTACTTAAATGTCAGCTGTGCTCCTAACATTGAACAAAAAGTAAACATCATCCCTGCCAGGTTTTTTTGTTGAAAAAACATGGTTTTAATTTCTTTTTCTAGATTGGAAGCCATGTTGTAGCCAAGTATGATTCTCACCACTATACAACTTATACAAAGAGAGATTAAGACATAGTGCTGCAACAGAGCAATAGTAGTTTTAGGAATACTGTCTGGATTCTGCCTTCTAGTCCTAAGGGACTAAAGGACACAATTGCAATTTGAAGTATGTGGGAGTGGGAGATAGCTGGAAATAACGCCTCTAAATTAAAATTAGGATGGTGGATTTGGTAAGACAACCATGAGATGAGATATTGTCATTCTTGCAGAAGATATAAGAGTTTGAGGACTTAGGCTTGTTTTGTATTTCTGGATTTATTTATCCTTGTATGGTCTAGAGCATTGAGAGATCTGCTTGTTTCAGTGGCCTATACGACATGGTATTGTTGAGGACTGGGATCTCATGGAGAGATTCATGGAGCAGGTCATTTTTAAATACCTAAGAGCTGAACCTGAGGATCACTATTTTTTAATGGTGAGTAAATGAGGCTGGGTAAGGACATATTTTTGTAATATTTTGTAAGAAGAAAACTAAATGTTCCAAGCAGAAGTAGCACTGTTGGAGAATTTTTCATTTTTTTCAGCAACTGGGGTGGGAGGAGCTGGAGGAGGAAAGTAATTTGTAAAGCTGCATTATAACTAAATTCTCTTCATTTTGCAATACTGTAGAATGATTTTGGTTTTGAAAAGCTTCAGTTGCTCTGTTCAAACTAAATTCTATGTGAAATTTTCTATTTTGAGTGCAGTAAGAATTTTAAATGATTGCCATACCAAGTAATGAGTGCATGAACTGTTAAGACTCTACTGAGGTGCTTTTTCAGGTTTGTTGTTGTTTTTTTCAGACAGAGCCTCCATTGAACACACCAGAGAACAGAGAGTATCTCGCAGAAATCATGTTTGAATCCTTTAACATACCAGGACTTTACATTGCTGTTCAGGTGAACATACTTCTAAAGTACCATATAGCTGCAGTATGCACAGTCTTCTACATGCACACATCTAGCATGTTTGAAGCAGTTTTTTCTGAGATTGTAAATGAGCACACTCAGCCTGCTTCTAAATATAATCTCTTTCTCATGTAGGCAGTGTTAGCCTTAGCTGCCTCTTGGACGTCACGGCAGGTTGGGGAGCGTACCTTGACTGGAATTGTCATCGATAGTGGTGATGGAGTGACCCATGTAATTCCTGTGGTATGTAGCAGGGTGCAATTTGAAATTATCTGTGGTTTGGAGAAGTACAGGGTTCGTTTAATTAACAGATTTAAATAAGAAATGTCAAAAGAAGATTAATTTTTAAATGCTTAGTGTTGCTTGATTGGGATTTTTGTCTTCCCTTATGATTGTTTTGAAGAGTTTGTTTCATTTTGTGAACTTAATCAATTTAGCTTGCACGCTATAGGAAGGTCACAGTAAGAAATCATTAGGCCATCTTTTAAAGGCTGTTCTTGTGTAAACCCTTGTTTTCCATTACTATGATGCCTCAGTTCTGTCTAGTATTAATGCTTGCCACGTTTTTCAGTCTCCTGCATGCCTAACATCTGACAAGAGATGTCCTAACTTTTTTAATGTCTTGCATTTTGGTTGTCTAATATAGCTGATGATGTGCACTTTCTATATGATTTTATTGTACTTCAGAAGTTAGTGGACTCTGCTTGTGTGTAAACAACTGCAAGCTTGTATAAATGGGTGTTCATATACATAGTCAACTTCATACAGCTTAATTATGTTAGGATTTTAAAAATAGAGAATCATCTGTGCAGACTGGCATCTGTTTATGTCACTTTCAGTATTTCTGAAACATCTAGTATGCTAGAATGATCAGTCATTTTAGAAATGAGAATTGATATTAACCTGGTTTTCAGTACATGTGCATCCTGAAAACCACCACATGAAGCAGCACAACAAAATCAAAGAAATCTATTTGCTGGGGTTTTTTTATGTCGGGGGGGTGTGTGTTTGTTTTTGTTTGCCTAGTAAATTTTATACTTTCTCCTATTACTTTCTCATTCTCAAACAAAACATGAGTGGTTTGGGTACCTTCCAACCAAATCCATTCTACGATTCTATATAAAGTTCGCTTTTCAGATCATGCCTAAAAGGAGCTGTCTCATCAATCTGTCTTCTAATGTGTGCAAGACTTTTTGTCTATTACTTGTATATCTATTATCTAATGGATATCTGTATATATGTGGTGATCAAGGTATTTTAAATAATAATATTCACTTTGCAGTGGGTTGCACATTTTAACAGCCTCAAGATTTTACTTTAAAATTAAAACAAAATATAATAAAAAGGAATGTTAGTTTTGCTGTTGATTAATAATACACAGTAGATTTTTTTTCCCTCTGAACTCATTCTTTTTAACTCTCCTCCTACATAGGCAGAAGGCTATGTCATTGGAAGTTGCATCAAACATATTCCTATTGCAGGCAGAGATATTACTTACTTTATTCAACAGCTCCTAAGGGAAAGGGAGGTGGGAATTCCTCCTGAACAATCTCTGGAGACAGCAAAAGCCATAAAGGTACACCCTTCTTTATACCTAAATAAATAAATAAAACTCTCTGAGCTAATTTTTTGGCTTTGACAAGTTGCCAGTGACTGTCTTAAAAATGCAAATGTAGGCAATGTATTTTAATTACTCAAGCTTTTGGTGGTTTAGCCAATCAAGTGCGGGGGAAGGAGAAAGAGGAAGAAAATCTTCATGCTAGACTGTTTGGAGTGTTCCACAGATTAAATCAGCATTTCAAGCTTAAGATTTGTTTAAAATTTGCTTTTTAATTGAATGAAAAATAAATACATGTAGTGTCAGTAGGGTGATGATTGTGTCTGATCTAGCAATGAAAGCTTGCCATTGAACTTCTTTGTTGTCACAGACCTAATGGTTTTGTGGTGCTTGCATTTTGAGAGAAACTGATCTAGATGAGTCAGTGACAATCTTACTGAAACATGGGCTGTGGACATTGTCCTGTAGGGCTAGGTCTTCAGTGGCCATTTGGGTGAGAAAACCTCTTGGGCAGCCCCATCTGTAAGAATGTTCACATACTTTTGTTTTCCGTTTGTGTTACGCTTCAGTTCAGTGGTGGAATAAATACTTCTTGCAGTTTGTAATGCATGGTGTTTCTTACCAGGAGAAATACTGTTACATTTGCCCTGACATAGTGAAAGAATTTGCCAAGTATGATGGAGATCCTCGGAAATGGATCAAGCAGTACACTGGCATCAATGCAATCAACAAAACCAAGTTTGTTATAGATGTGGGTTATGAAAGGTTCCTTGGACCTGAAATTTTCTTTCATCCTGAGGTAAGAATAGGGACTAGCAATACTAAGTTAGAGAAACTTTTACTGTGAGTGAAAAGAGAGGGGGAAGGGAGACACTGTCATTTTTGGTGCTGGTGCGCCATCATGTGGAGGTACCATTTCAGCAAGTCTGTCTGCAAGCTGGGTGCAGCCTCGACTAACTTCAGCATAGAGCAATGTTAGCACAGTAGATGATTATTTCTGACGTCCCTTGTAACATGTAAGCCATCTTATTATCTTTCTTCAAAGACAATCTGAAATAGAGAAAAAACTGTTTAAACTTACAGATTTTGTATAGTGGTTTCATTTTCAGCATTGTTGTTAAGTGATACAATCTTACACTGTGTGTTTGATTGTTTGCCATCCCTTCAGTGTCTTCATGGTAGCATTGCACTGATAGTATTTTAACTCTTGGACAGTGACTTTTGCTACCGAGTTAATTTATAAAGCATGGATGCTAAATTAGCCCTTGAGGGAAATGTGTTGAAATCTCAGTTGGTGTGGTCATAAGTAACACACGCAATTCTGGGAAACATTACAATACCCAGTCTGTCTGTTTTTTTTGATAGTTCATTTCAAGTCAGCTTCAGGATATTGTGATATTGAGAAGAAAGAGTCAGCTTTTAATATGTCACAGCATATCAGAGAAAGTCCTCTCCAGTACTGCACACTCTACTGAGTTTATTGCAGGCACCTGAAACCTGTAATATTCAAAAATTTAACCAAGGTCCACAGTAACTGTGAAATTTCCCTTTGTCTATGCTCTCTCCATTGGAAGAATATTAAACCCACACACACTTAATTTTTCACTTCTTGTCTAAATTCCATCCTTAATCTCTTTGTGGCCAGTTTGTAGTTACCTGATCTTGTGGCAACATTAAACATCTGGGCTAAATAGTGTGTCCTCTCTGCTGTTTACCCATGTCATCTTATGGAGAGGCATTGAATTCCATGTCAGGCACTGGTTTAATAGTTCCTCTTTCCATAGTCCCTTGAAAGACTGTCAGGAACAGAATAAAGGACTAATTTCAGTTTTCTTCATTTCTTGATAGCTTATTGGCTCTGTATTGAGGGATGGGGGTGGGAAAAAAAGCCCTAAACTGACTTTCTAGACAAGAAAAAAAACACTAGATGATACCTACTCTCTCTCTCTCCAGTCTCACTTCTGCCTTTGTGTTTCTCTGTCCTTCAAACAAAAATCTAATGCCTGTTCTATTTCATTTTAGTTTGCTAATCCTGATTTTATGGAATCCATTTCGGATGTAGTTGATGAAGTTATACAGAACTGTCCCATTGATGTCCGCCGTCCGTTATATAAGGTATGGATTTTGTGGGTAAGACTAATGTAATTTATTTGAAGGCTAAACATCAACATCATGGTAGCTACCACTATGAGAAATGTGAACTTGGAATAGATAAAAAACAAAGTGCTACTTCTGAATGAGGAGTACCTGATATTTGCTGCTGTTCATTTTTGGAAGGAAGGTTTTCTGTGACATGAAATGAGGCATCCTTACTATATTGGTCATTCCTGTGTTGAAATCCACTGAAAAAAACACCCACGCTGCATGCAGCTAGAGATGCCAAAATACTTCTGTGGGACTCATCCCTGTCATTCTTGAGGAAGAATGTTATATAGTTCATGTAATACTGTTTTAGTGAATTCTTTAGCTCCCTTTTTATTTTGCATTTTTAAATATGGTTCCACAATCTCTCCTTGTACTGATCTCATTTATGTAAATATATCATGTAACTGATATCATGGAAATTCAGAGAAATTAGAGGGAGAGAACAGTAGCATGATAGGATTTATGATATGCAGAAAACCAGGGTGCCTTCTCCTAGCATTCAGGTTACTGTCAGCATTCTACTAATCATGTAACTAATGTATACCCTGCTTACATCAGTGGAACAGCCGCAACTGGTACTAGCGTTGGATGCTTTCAAGATTAGTTACTATTTAAATATCTCTTTTCCACCCGGAAATGCTCTGAAATTTTATCCAACATTTGTCAGTTAGGGCATGAATTTTGGCATTTAGTGTCAAAAAAGAGTAGCTGAATTTAGCAACTCCCTAGTGAATATAGTTATAACAACTTTAAGGGTGATCAGAGGGCTTTCAGAAGTTTAAAACACTGCTTGATATTCCAAGAAATGGTATTTTTGGTTGGTAACAGGTTCAGAAAGTGTCACCCTCACTTCACACTCTACTTAACTTTTCCCTACTCAGAGTCTCTCCCCAGATACTTCCAGAGTTTAAAGGATAACAGGAAATGAGAACAGTATTTTGACAGCTCTGAGGTCTCTGCCTTCTCCCATTAGAAAGGATGTAAGTGCAAGGTCATTGGCTTTCCAAAAAGTGATTTCATTCAACTTTTCTCTGATGGGTTTTTTTCATGAATAGATGGATGGAAGAATTTAAGATAAGTGATATCTGAAACCCGATTTTGTCAAATATGCTTGACTAGGATCTTTAGAGATATGACTCAAACCGTGACAGCTCAAGATGTAACATCATTGACCTCAAACTTTTAAGCTAGCTTCTCAGGCTGAAGCCGTTGCATCAGGTGGACACTGTAATGTACTGTAGGGTGTTTTATTGTAGATAAATCATCCAGATTTTCAGTGGAAGCGCAGCTGCATAGAGATGGCATTTTAATCATACTGGATTTTCTCCTTAGAGAAGATGGATTTTTAGCTGGGTGTGCTGCCTATTTTGGGTGATACTGAGCTTTACTTTGCTGATGCAAGTAAGGTTTGGACTACAGTTGTATCATAGTTCTCTTGGGAGGTTGAACTGTTGACTGCCCAGTTCATGAAGAGCCATCCTCAAAGCCTGGAGAGACTTGAGGTGCAGGAGGCTAAAGGGGTGGCAAGCATTCCCCCAAGTTAAGTTCCAACTTGAACTGCTGGTGAATCTCTGAGAAGAGCTTCAAATGCACTGTGTGGTGTGTAGATGGCGCTGGCAGACTGCTCTGCAGCGTCAGGCTGCTGTGAGGTGTTCGGGTAGCAGACGCGTACTGCAGGCAGGAATACAGCCTGTGATGGTGCCCAGCTTATTCACTGTATCCACCCTATCCCTGCCTTTCCTCTCTGAAATTATAGGTATCCTCAAGCAGAAGACTGGAGGAGGTTCAAGTGGCTTTTGCTTATCTGTGCTTCAGCAAAATGACAACCGTAGCTGTTAATAACAAAGTGCAGAGCAGGGTGAAGTAAGGCCGAAGAGACTGTCAGGCCATTAGATCTGTATCATGTTGGCACTGATGATAAAGCATGGAAAAGGAGAAGTGTCCCGGCTGCCCCAAGTGTTTAACTGTCAGTGTAGCACAGGGGTACTGAGAAGCAGCCCTGTTTATTCCCATCACAGCTGTAATTAAACTTACAGCATTATCTGGGCTAGCTGGTTTCACAATACTTCCCAATACTTCTGCAGTATTTTGTGGTTACTTTAGTGTCAGAGCATGGTTCTCTGTGGAACAGCGCCACTGTAAGGGATGCTGAAACCTTTTGCTGTTACTCAGATAGTAATACTCATTTAAAAAATCATGATTTTAAAGAAACAAATTGTTTCTTCATCATTGAAAAACATTTTTTCTCACAATATGTTTGACTTAGTAATGTATTTGTAGTTTGATATGTACAGCATTTCTTCTTATGCTTTTCATACAATGCTGGCAAATACTGCCCTGTTTAAATTAACAGACGTGTAGCTTAATTGATTGACTTGCTCAGAAGATGCCTGCCTTCAGCTTGTGAACCTTCTAGTTTTACTCATAATAATTTTTATTAACAGATATATACTGCTCTCATTACACGTCTCTCTTGAGGTTGTGTCATGTTAAACAACTCCTAATTTGGTAGGAAGAGGGATTGGGATGTGTTGTTGGAAAGCAGTGGATGCTTCTTAGTGTGGTGCTGCAAAGTCTGAAATGTCCAGCCGAGAGTGCACTTAATCCACGTTACAAGATGCAATCTAAAGATGCACAAACCAGTTCAGCACCTCGTGTTTGGTAGCTGCTGGGATCTCCAGAAGATAACTTTGGAATTGTTATGTAAATTTTATTTAGATAAGAGATTTCTGTTATGGTAACTGAGTTATTTTGTGAGGTAGCTTCTCTGCATTGTTACACTGTACAGGCATAATACCAGAAATGTAATGGAGAGAAACTCACTATCCTAGAGTTCATAAGAAAAGGATACAAATGAGAAGTGAGAAATTCCTTGCCAGCCCTCTGAGGTACTTGTTATTTACCTCCTCATTTTCTTCCAGAAATGTACTACATCCATTATTTACTTCTTGTGTTTAGCTTTTTCTGTTGTATAGAATGTCTTTGTTCATCTCTTCTAAAGGAATATATTCATTTGAAACAAGTTTTCAAGCAGTTATCTGTAAAAGTAAAAATCAGCTGGATCTTCTTTCTGTCAGGTGGTAGGATAATCAGTGTTAGCTGTGAAACCTGTGGTCTGTTTAGGGCTATTAAACTAGCTGGAGTGTGTTTGAGCAGCTAAGATCAGGAGAAAGTCTTGTTTAAAGGTGTCACCTGGAAACAGATACTTAAATCCTAACTTCCTCAATGTCTTTCTCTGGGAGTCCATAAGATTCTTAGACAGGCCAAACATCACTAGTAAGAATTCTTCTCCAATGTGTTCAGCATGCTTTGTTGTTGTGTTTTTCATTAATCGGAGTTACTATAATGGTTTACATTTGCTTATTCACCTTTATTAGGTCCCTTATTAGTGATGGGTGTTTTTGAAGGGGTGTTAGATATCTGTATAGGTTCTGCTTTCATTGTGAGTGTGGGCTACCTGGCTTCTGACCTAATGATTTGTGGTAACTTACAGGAGCATACTGCCTGTAGGTGAACAGTCTTCTATTGTAGAGTTAGCACAGATTTGGCGCAGTGCTGACAAGAAATACAGGGAGCAGGAGAGCTCCAACTGTGTAGTTAACTATCTTATAATGGCTATTGATGTCACTTAGTTACTTAGAGCCAAAATCTTGCCTGAACTGGTTTGCCCACATATGTGGTAATGAGATGACCCATCTTTTCAACAAGGACACCATACTGCATCTGTTGTCTTCAACCAGTATTAGTGTTGAACTTCTTTCAGTGTAGAAGTACATGAATAATCATAACCCGACAAAGGTGTAACCTCTTAGTTCCTAACACTGGAATGAAAAAAGAGCCTCCCAAAGTTACTGCAAATTCTGTAGTTGCACAAGTTTAGCATTGGATGTATTAAAACAATCTCAGGTGTATTCTGAGATCTATTTTTAGTGGTAGCATTGTCCACTTTATGGAGTACACTAGAAGTTTTAATTTGCTTTGAATGGGATTACTGTTTTCGCTGTCTTTGCCAGCTTCATTACCTCCAGGTTATATTTTCCAATGGCATCTTTTTAATTGCTGTTTCATCACTCTGGTGGTTGTCTGTTTTTTCGTTTCCTCCTCCCCATTAGCAGTTTTGTTTTCCCATGTGGAGAACATGATCGCTTTCAGGCAGGGGAAGAAATGTTCTTGTGTATGAGGGAAGCAGGGGAAATATCTTTCCTACTTTAATTTTAGGGCCATCTGTGATTTCTGGCTCCTGCTTATAACTATAGCTGCTTTCCTCCTCTTTGTCCTCTTTTTCTGGGAGATATTTGGGTAATGTGGGCACGTGTGCTTTTCTTTTAAGTACACCTGCCTTGTTATGCACTCATTTATACCGTAGATAATTTTAAACTCTGAAGAAGTGAGTTTTTCCTACTTTAATGTCTTTCACATGTGCAGACTCTTTTTTTCATGAATAAACAGACAACTTTCTTCTCACTTTACAAGTTACAAACAAGGTTTCCCTTGTTATCTGTTGCTTAAAATCCAAGCAGCTACTTCTGCACCCTGCAAGTGTGAATGCTTATTATGCACATCTTTGACTCTTCAGATCTGCGTGCAGGTTTCCTGGCTGAAGACAGTGGTTCAGGGATTCTTTCATTACATGTACAGTCTTGGTCAGCAGTGTCAAAAACTGTTATTGAGAGAGAATCCTTTGACCTGCGTATAAGGAAATCTTGATCTCAGTTGAGTTCCTTGTGGGCATGTGTTTTAAGGCCTGTAAGTGGTTTCAGAAGCACTAACTGGCACTTTGGATTTCAGTTGCAGCACTATGCAAGGGCACACAAGAACACAAAGTTAATTTTTCTGATTATAAAATGCTTTTTTGCTGCCACCAGTGTTATGTTCTAGAGTTCCTATTTGGAATCCCCTGCATACCTTTAATATGACTTCTCTGTTAGTCTATGACATCATTAGAGTTAAGGATGTGAAGTTCTAAAACTCCTCTGCAAAATCTATGTACAAGTCCAGGGTAAGTGGCTTTTGGTTCTTCTCTGAAAACTTAATGCCAGACACAGAGATATAGACAAGGCAAGTGAGAGGTTTTGTACCTTTGTACTGCAGTTCTTTGGAGAAGTCCAGCAGTTCTTTTGAAGAATTGTTGGACTTGCTTGTTGCTGTGTTTAGTTCAACTCCTGAAAAAAGTTGAATTCTAGATAACTTCACAGTTTCTGGAAAGACACAGTAGTGTAAGAAGGCTAGAGCCATGGTCAGCATCAGCTCTTATGTAGAGGTTCCCAGGGAAACCTTTTGTTGCCGTCTTATTTCTGCTGCTCTGTACCTGTAGGATATTAGCTCACCATTTCAATGGAACCCTTCTCCTTTGTAATAACATTTTACATTTAGCTCTTCTTTGAAGGAGCAAAAAGAAAAGTAGGAGATGGACCTTCTGTGGAAACTAAGCTGTGCTCTTAAGTTCTTCTGTGTAGCTTGTCTGCTTTCTGACAATGTTAAGATCCAGATACCTCTGCAATGTTGGATTTTGGGAAACTCAATGGATTTAAAGAATGTGTCTTTATTTTCTGCACAGAATGTGGTCCTGTCAGGAGGATCCACAATGTTCAGGGATTTTGGACGACGACTGCAAAGGGATTTGAAGAGAGTAGTGGATGCGAGATTGCGACTTAGTGAGGAGCTCAGTGGTGGTCGGATAAAAGTAAGTAAGAATTTCAAGTGCGTTACCTACATGAATAGTGAAAAACATGAAGTTCAGAATTTGCACTTCACTAATGAAAATGCAGTGTGGTAAAATGTGTGCTATATATGTATATGTTATTAACCATGTTGGTAGCCTTCCAATGTATGACAGGAATCTTAAAGTTATTGTGAGAAGTCACTAAGGGCAGTTCAGGTTTCCCTTCTAGAGCTACGTGATGTTAGCAGCAGGCAAGAGGGATTTAACTGCCGTGTCTTTCAGCATACTAACAATGAAGAGTGTATGACTTGATCTCCTCAGGAACATGGCAGACTGAGTAATAAGTGTGAGACAGTG
This sequence comes from Ramphastos sulfuratus, assembly GCA_013399055.1. Taxonomy (NCBI): domain Eukaryota; kingdom Metazoa; phylum Chordata; class Aves; order Piciformes; family Ramphastidae; genus Ramphastos; species Ramphastos sulfuratus. The sequence continues at coordinate 255,801 of WBNM01044306.1, read as the reverse complement.
ATTTGAATTGAGAGGTGAAGATAGCTGCTTCTGAGCATTTTCATGTTGAAGGGATCTTGCCAGAAAATGTCAATGAACTAAATATGAACTGTTTTTTCTCAGCCCAAACCAGTTGAAGTTCAAGTGATAACACATCACATGCAGCGTTATGCCGTTTGGTTTGGTGGTTCCATGCTGGCTTCAACAGTAAGTCTTCATCAAATTTGTTCTGAGTTGTTGTTTTTTTTGGTTTTGGTTTTTTTTTTTTTTGGCATATTGTTTCTGTCTCTATTTGATCTGAGTACAAAGTTTTAAACCTTTTCATTGTGGCAGCCTAAAGTATGTCACATTCTAGAATCCTTACCCAGCTTTTATCTCAGTAAAATTTGTACAGGGCAAGTGGGAGTTTTACTTGAGTAAGAGTATCATGATTTGCCATGATTCTGAAGCAGCTTTTATATGATAGCTGTCATACAGTACCTTTATTCCTGCAGTTAGGACTTCAGGAATATAAGATCCAAATCAATGATCTTAAATCCAAGAGAGAAGCAAATATGGAAAAATGGAAGAAATACCTATTTTCAGAGTGGGATTTCTTATTGCTGTGGTTAAAAGCAGTTTTCTGTCCAGGCAAATTTTCCTTGATTAACTATATTCATATCCTAGTATTTCTAGTTCCATTTCAGAAATGTAATACCACTTCATAAAGCTGCAGTCTACAAATATATTAAGACATTAGCTTATTTGTTTGTTTTTTCTACTTGATACATTCTTATGTTTTTGAGGGGATTTGTTTTATATTTTCATAGCCAGAGTTTTTCCAAGTATGTCACACCAAGAAAGACTATGAAGAGTATGGCCCTAGTATTTGTCGTCATAATCCTGTTTTTGGAGTCATGTCATAATGCTTGTCTAATGGAAACAAGATCTCTGATATCTTGCTGGTGAAGAAATTCATGTAAAGCAGAGGAAGGCAGCAGATATGTAAATACTGAAGCAAGATGTGGTTGTCTCTTGGAAGCATTTGGATCACCAGTGTGCACTAAGGCACAATTTACAGCCCTGAGTCATTTCAGTAAAAGCCATTTATCTGCTGACTACTTCAAAGCCTTTCCTTCTTTCTTCCTAAATGTGAGGTAATTGAAAATAGGTAAGTCTCGGTTTAGGAGGTTGTGCAAATACTACTGAAATTGAATGTAGAAGAATAAGGCAGTGTTTTACTGCTTGTGGAAAGATTTAAACCTTTCCCACTTGTGCCCTGATTCTGCAATCAAATCTTTAGCAATGGAGCACTAAATACCACATTGCCTTCAGGGGAGCTGCCCAAAAGGATTTGATTACAGGATTGGGACTGCATTTTGTAAATGTAGATTTTTTTTTTTTTTTTTTCCACATCATTTTGTATTTTGAGATATTGATAGGGTGAGTTGATGACTAGTTCTAAGCACGAACAGCTATCAATGTCATGGAGTGATGTTACGCATTTCCAGGTGTGAGGCATGTATTGGAGCTGTGCTGGTATTTTTTTTTTTGAGGGGAAAAAAAAAAGCCATGTATGCTAGAAACTGATTTGTTCTTGTTTGGATGACACAAGCTAAGTGATTTACAGTATTGTATGAAGTTTATTATAGCAGCTGTTACTTTGTTTGGAGTTTCCTGAAACTGTTTTATAAAAGATGATGTTTTGTTTTGATGTTGGTGAGTGGTGGATGACACACGGGCCTTGCACCAGTGAAATAAAAGCTGTTAACATCTTTATGAATGTTTGTGGTAGTCCTGATTTTCGTGCTCCTCCCACTTCGCCACAAGGTTAGCTTTCCATTTATATATCAAGGTACATGGAGTCACAGTAACACTGCAGTTGTAAGTGACCTCTGGAGGTTTTATGATGCAGGCTTCCTCAGCGTAGAGCTGGCTTCCAAGTAAAATCTGGTTGCTCAGGGCCAGTTGAGTTTCATGTTTCTTTAAATGGAAGTTTCTGAGCATCTGGACAACCTATTCCAGGGCTCAACTACCCTGTTATGGGCACATGTTCTCTGTTATGGACAGTGTTTGTTTACACGGAGTAGGAAGTCCTACTTATCCTGTCTATGCTCATCTCTTATTTGATCTTTGTCAACAGAGGCTTTTTAAGTTTGTGTAGCCCATGAGGGATTTTGTGAGACACATCAGTTTAGTTTTAACTTGCATAGAGGTATTGAGACCAAGCAATTACTTGTTCAGCATAAACTAGAAATTAAACAGAATGGGATTCCATGACTCAAGCCTGGTTCTGAATGCTTTTGATTTTCAAACTCTACTCTCGGGAAGAACACATTGAATCGTACTCTTAGTCCTCTCACTAAGGAAGAAACTAATATGAAATGTATTCTTTGAGCTTGTTCCAGTGTTATGCCAGTTGATCTATCTTTAAATGTGTGTTTCAAGCTTGTGACTGCACTGCTGGCTACTTAGGGTTTTAGCCTATACAGCAGAACACTGAACAGCTAGTACAGTGAGCAAGTGTGGGCCCTAGGGAATGTCTGTGCTTCTCATGGCAGTGGAGTAGGAATGTCAAGATAGTCGTGGCAGTGTTGGAACTGCTTGGGGTCTTGATAGCCATTGAGAAGCTTCTAGATCTTCCTAGGCTCTAGCAGGGTGCTGGGAAAGAGGCAGATGATCTCTGACCTCATCCTGGTTTCTCTTGGCAAGGAGGTTTGAAGAGGTGCAGGGAGGATCTCTTGCAGATGTGCAGAGAGCATGATATTGGTGGCACTTCTCACCACATCGTGAGGCATGTAATGCCTTTTCCTGGTAAACTTCGGGCACTTAAGTTTCCGGGTAGTTCAAGCCCAAAACATCAGGGCTAAGCTGACCTGGAGCACAAGGCAGAGCAGAACACATTGTCCAAGCCGAAAGCAACAAGGCAGAGCATGTTGTCTGAGCAGAACATGTAGAGCAGAGCAGCACACACTGAGGCAGAGCAGTGAGGCAGAGGCAGCAAAACTGCTTGCAACTTATCACAGTGTCACGGTATAAGCAAGGTTGGAAGAGACCTCAAAGATCATCAGGTCCAACCCATTACCACAGACCTCAAGACTAGACCATGCTCCATTTCTGTTATTTGCCTGGGTGTAATGGCTCCTTTGGCCACAGAGATTCACCAGTCGGAGAGGCATTTGCAAAGCCAGGTGAAACCAGGGCTTGCTTACCCTTATTTGGGCAAGACACTAACAAATACCTAAACACCTGCGGGTACCTGTTTATCACTTTGTGAGGGGACATAATGGCTCAAGCCTTTTTTCCTCTGGCTCTTGCTTCCCCCATCAGCAGAAGGGTGGAGCAAGCCAGGACATCTAATAGACCTGTTAGCCTTCCAGGACAGATGCTTATATTTTTTGAGGAAAAAAATCTTCTTTCAAAAAATAAGACTTGTGTTCAAAACAAGTGAAGAAATATATTTGTGTTCACTCCTGATTAACCCCCCGACACACATTGATAGCAAAAGGATGTTCAAATGTCCTGAAGCTCAGTGTCCCTGTTCTGCAGTTTTTTGTAATGCTGACCTACCTACTGCACCACAGATCATGTGAGTTAAAAACAGTCATTGAGCAGGAAAAAAGTTCAAGATGAGATGTGTCAGAGGACAAAAGAAAATATATGTTGTTATCCTCTTCTATCTTGCTGAGTCCTATTGGGCTAATCTAAGCTTGTTGACAAGAAAGCTTGCCTTCTCAGTTACATTTTATGGATACCTTACAAACACTTAATGAATAGCCACAAGGTTCTGTGAACAGCAAGTTGAAAATTCATTCTTTAATCTGTTGGTTTGGGTGTTCACCTGAGAAGGAATACATGCATTGGATTTGAATCCTCTTGGACAGGGGAAGGAATTGAATCTACGAGTTCAAGTCAGAAGGGCTGGTGGGTGTCTAGTCTACCTCCAGACATATCAGCAGCTGCTAGTATACGTCTGCAAAGCCTGATATCTTAAGGAGTGTTCCCTCTAAACCTAATGCATCGGTGCAGGTTTTTGGAATTGGTGCAGGTAAGTGTTTGCTGCTTTAATATCTGTTGCTGAAGGGGTTGTGGTCCTGCTTTGTCCCTTCAGCAGGCTCTAGTGCAGGGCACTTCTGTGAGATAATTTGACATGCTAATGTTACTGCGAATGTTACGCTCTTGACTGAAATGATCTATCAGATTGGCTCACAATGTTTGTTGAAACTGCAAATTTAATGCAATTAACCAATTGCATTAGTTAGGACCAATAAACCTGGACCTAAGATAGTCTTGAGCTTTACTGCTGGTTGCTTAATGAGTCAAATGAAGTCAAGTGCCCTGGTTTGTTCTGCCTGGGGTTTTTTGCGGGGGGGCATGTAAAATGTGTTGAAATTAATTGAAAAGCACTGAAAATATCTAGGTCAACAGCATTGCCTCAGTGGGGACTGCATGAAGACAGCATAGGTAAGCTGAACTGCAGCAAGAAGTTCAATTTGGTCTCTAGAATTATAATTGAGGCTGCTGTCTGAGGACTTAGGATACCATTTGCGTGTTAGAGAAGGGGCTTACCTGTCCCCATCAACCAATTAGCAAATTATGTCTTTTAGCTTTAATCAACTTTGAGTTAATTTGAGCCAATGCTCTAAAAGCAAAAGGTGTTTTCTGCTACTGATCCTCTGAGCCTTTTCCTTTTTTTTGAACGGTATTTAAAAGCACTTAGGGCTTTTGTGAAACTGAAGAGCATTGTGCATATGTTCAGTATGGTACTTTCAATTAACTACAATTAGTGAAGTCTTGATGTGGAGTACTGTTTTTTTTCTGTAAATAATTAATTCTTTATGATCACTGAGTTTTCTCATCTGGAAAAATTATTGTTGTGCCAAACAGGTGCTGGAGTTGGAACAAGCAAAAAGGTTATTTAAAACCACCAGGGATCCTGAGCAGAGATACACACCCTCCTGTTTAAATTACAGTGCATTGCATAACATCCAAGTGTTGTGTGCTGGCTGGCAGGTAGCTCCAGTGAGTGAAAGCTCAGATGAGACTACGGCAGAGGAATAGCCAGTTACCTCGTCTTCATACGCTGGTCTCTAGCAAGAGCGTTTTTGCAAAAGGTAAAGAAACACAGAGCAGTGAAGGGGAGTGCACATCTGAGCTTTCAACTTTGGTTTCTTTTCTGCAAGCTAAATGTGTGTGATGGAAGAAAGGCAGAGCAGTACGTGTGCATGTCTTGCTTCTGTCCTTGCTGTTTCTTTGGTGTTATTGATCCTGTGGTCTTCTAGATTCCACATCTTGCTGCCACCTACCATGTCAATCCTGACCATGCTGCATCAATTTGGGCAAGTCGCTTCGTTCCTGTATACTTTTTCCTGATTTTCTCCTAGGGACTGCCTCTTGGACAATAGCTTAGCTTTTGTTGTCCCTGACATAAATGTCAAATCCTCAGGTGCAGGTGACTTATGTGGGTAGCATTGTAGCCTAAGGGCAAGTCATCTCTTCCTAGGATATGCATCTTTGGGTAGTGCTTTCACCATTCAATTGAGTTTTAAAATCTGTGTTGTCTAGCACAGGTGCTGCATCTAATTCTCAAAGACTCACAGGACAAAACGTCCAGCTATGATCTGTAGGCACTACCAATAGTACCAAAGCAGTGTGGTGAAGGGAGCAGGCTCACTGAGGAGGAGGGCTGATGAAGTTCCCTGCACTCCACCCCTAAAAGGTATTGAAGTAGAACTGCTAACAACTGCTTTAGCTTCTAAATCGATTCAGAATTTTTTTTTACCCTAATGTTATTTAAATGAAAAATATCTGTGGTCCTGCTTCTGTGCTCACAGCTTTAGTCAAACAGTGTCAAACTGTTGTGCGTTAGTTAATGCTTTCTACCTGGTTTTGTGACTGAATTGTGAGAAGTCCTGTGAACTGCAGCTTATTCACATGCAAGGTAAGGGTGTGCCAGCACAGCAGTTTTGAAACACCGAGTGTCTAAGCAGCTGTCGTGCTGTGTTCTCAGTGTTCAGCAGAGGGTCCTCTGAGGCAGTGGCTTTCTCTTGTGCACCACATCTTGTCACATTGCTCAGGAAGGAAATTTTGTCCATTCTATATGCAGTGCCGTTTCAGTGGCATTCATGTCTTACGGCATCTCCTGCTGGGCAGATGAAAGGCTATGGAGCTGGGCTGAGAAAGTCTGTAGCCTTCAGCCATTGTTGAAGTAGAGGTCAAGCTAAATCAGGACGTTTGGGTTATTTTTCATCTTTCTCTCTGGTAGAATAGAGAAGAAGAGGGAGCACTTTGTAATTCCTTAGGCATTTAAATGAGACTCTCATTTTTTTTACTAATACATTACAATATTTTTACTAATACATTACATGGGGAAAGGCATGGGTTTCGTAAGTACCCATAAATAATTAAACGGACTCCCTGCCACCTCTGCTGCTTCTTGAGTGCCTTTTCCCTTTATGTTCTTTTGAGTTCATCTGACAAACATAACTAGGTTCTATTCTTAGTCATTACTTCTTACATATGTCTAGTTTGAAGTTTGGTGATGCTTTACTGTTGACCACAGAAGCCTGTTATGTCTTCCTGGTTACATCAGCTGTTATAAACCTGAAGGTTTTCCAACAAACACTCCATCTTGTGTTATAAATTATTATTATGGAAAATCATGAATTTTTTTTTCCCCACTTTCAGTTAACGTTCCTCTGCAGTTAGAGCAAGGAATCGATTGGGCTATCAGTAAAGGGAGGTGTCTAACTCTTTGCCTAGGAAACATGGAGCTGATGTGCATTTGAAAATGAAGAGGGTATTTATAAGGGTGATGACCACCATGCATCTGGAGTTTGCCAGCGAGTGCATCTTGTGTTTGTGGTGTCTGTGCAATCATGTGCATCAGCACTTCAAGAGCTGCTGCCCTATTATGGCTGTTGTGCACTAGTAAGAAAAGAGCAGAGTAGTTTGACTGGGAGGCTGCATTCATCTGCAGACATTTTTCAGCAATGTGCTGTGCTATTGTTTTTCTAGACCCTTGTGTGCACTTCTACAAAGGGAAAATTGTTCACTGCCTTTTGACAGGTGATAGATGCTGTATATGAAAGACATTTTAAGTTCAAATCTGTATTGCTTGTAATTCTACTGCTACAGGTTATCTGTAGTATGCTTTGGAGGTTATTTCCAGTAAGGACGTAGACAAAACGAAATAGAAGATATGTTGCTGAGATGGCAGACACCTACCTAGCTCACACAGAAGCACGGAATTGGCAGCCAGGGGATAAAAGTCCCCTGATCTGGACTAGTGGCTTAGGGTGCTGGCCCCTAGGAAATACAGGGCATAACTGTATCTTAGTTCTTGTCTTTCCTCTGGAGCATCAAAATGCTTCAAGAATACTTTGGATCCAGAAACAGGATGCATTTTGGGTAGTGAAAGTGAGTGGAGTGTTGCAATGCCACTTAGGAGTTAGCTAACATGGCAGGGCATGTTAGCATCTGCTGCCCTTTAAGTCCTTTTAACTTCCTGCCAAAGAATCTGTTTCTGCCCTTTGCCTGACAGCTGCTTGGCTTAAATAGCAATTTATGACAGATCTCTTTCAGTAGTTAACCTGCTGGATGCACAGGTTAAACTCTAGAAAGCAGACTATTGGTGCAACAAACATGCAAAGTGAGAGTAGAAACTTCGGTGTTTCCTAGGCCATGTGTTCTGATGCTTATTAATGGTAGTTCCTGTTGAATACCCTGCATCTCTGGCCATGCTATCGCTTTTACTGTGGCTTGCTTGCAGAATGTTGTGGTCCATTTGTTCATCTAGTCATATGGTATGTCTATAATGCATTAGATGATATTGGCAATTAAAGGATTACAGCCAGGATATAATTATAGCCCTGTGGAATAAAGTTTTCAAACGCTTTTGCTGCAGTCAATAATTACACTGTGTGTGCCCTGATGCCAAGGATTAATAGGGGGATTACAAACTGTTCTCCTGTAACATGGAGTTCATGGAAATGCAGTTTACAATTCACCGGCTTTAAGGAACTAGTGGCTTCTCATGGGAAATGTTATTAAAGCATATAGTCCAGTGGAATGTTTTTGTGTTGTAGTTAGCTTGTTTCCCTCCCTCATCCTGAGTTTATCATGCAGTGACTAGTCACGGTAGCTCACGTCTTGAGCAGACAACCCTTAAATTTGAGTATTATGGAAGTAAAAACAGACAAGCTCCAGCAGACAACCTTGCACCATTAAACTTGCTTCTCTTTTGCACTCTTTCTTCACACTAGAGTCATGTCAGCTATATACTTTGGATTCTCCATCTCCATGGAATAGAGATGGCAGCCTTCATATGATATATTGTTGCATATTTCATATGTGTAGTAAGATTTAAACATTTTATTTCTGTGTATCTGAAAATGGTTTATTAACCTCTGCAATCAATGCTTCTCTAAAGAACTGCAGTTCTTTAGTTGTAATGAAGATAAACCACTGCGGATGCCATTTAAAGTGGAGGAGAATGTAAGTAAGGTTCATATTTGAAGTAGCAAAATTGTGCTGAACTGTTGGTTGAGTCCTCAAGTGGGAAACAGTCTTCTTTTTGCCGAATTATAAGTAAATTAAATGCTATTTAATTTTCTCTCAACTTGGATAACTCCCTTTAAAAGTGGTATAAAATGTTTGATTAACTTTGAATTGACACATCCTGCTTCCTATGTCAGTTGTGAATGGTTACAACAATGCTTATGAACTAAACTTGTGGAGCTCCACTTGCATGAAACAGCCTGTTCTTACTGAACTCTCCTGTCTTTGCCAATGTAGTGGCCACATGTGTACTGCTTTACGGGCTGATCTCTGAATGTTATCACAGTTGGCTCAGTGACAATTTGCCATGATGCTATGGATCACACTTAAATTTTAACAGTGTAGTTGATGGCACTCCATTGCCTGGGAATGTTCCTTGGCACTGTTTCATTTACCAGCATAAATTGAACTGGTGTATTTTCAGTGGCAGAGTGATGCCAAATATTTCAAATAATAGGCTGTTTTATTTTCTTAAGGCTCCAGATCTTTGTCTTGCTGCTTTTCACATGGAGCTGATTTATGTTTTAGAATGCTTCTAGTATAGTTGTTGACCAAATGTGAGCATTGGGCTGTCAGATAACAATGACGAATAAGACTCTTCAGTTTGTGTTGGGGGAAAAAAAAAACAACATTTTTTTAAAGTTCTTCATGTCAGAATAACATTTAAATGTATAAGTTGTCTGTATGCAAGAGTACAGGTCAGATTCTACTCTTAAATTTCTACCGTGGGGCAGTGGGGTTTGCGTTTTTTTAATGCTTAACAGGGTTTTTTTCCTTTGTCTTTTCACAATTTTGCATGAGTTATCATCATGTAACCTCAGTAAGACTCTCATTACAGAGATGTATCCAGCATCTGATTTGTCTTTGAGAATCTTTCCTCCTGATGGAAGCATATAAGAAGGAAAAAGAACCCAGCTTGACTTTTACGTTTCACTGGATGGCTTTACAGAACTATAAATCGAACAATTTGTTCTGGAATATTGCCACAAATAAGGTCTGGCAACTGGAACTAGCCTGCTATGTGCACTGCATGAACATTAAAGCTCCTATGTCTTTCTCTTCAAACAGAAGCTGCTTTGAAATTGAAAATCATTCTTTCTCCTATGATGTCTGTATGGCATTTCCCCCTTTGCCCCAGTTTTCTTCAGTCTTGGACCTAAGAAGCTTGCCTGGATATTTTGATGAAATGATTAACCAAAAAGATTGACTGTGACAAAATGGCACTTTTCATGAAAGGTGGATGACTTTTTGGGCAACTGTACTAGAAATAATTTCTTTGCATGATAATTTTTCAGAACAAGGAACCAATTCCCAGTATTTGGCAAAATGCAGTCTTCTGAACTTTTGTGTTCCCAAATGGGTCAAAGTTAATGAAATGATGAAGTAGAATGAAATGCGCTACTAGATGCAGTTGCCATTGTGGTTTACATAGTAGCAGAATAGCTCTGAAAAATAATTTAGTATCAGCAGAGGACTAGTTTAGTGGTGTCATTCTTTTTCAATGTCAGGCATTGCTTTCTTTTCCGTAGGCTGGACTGTACGTTCATAATAAAACCCAAAGAAAGGAAATCTTTCACAGAATAGTAATACAAATCTATCCTGAGAGTTAGAGACACTGGGTCATGAATAATCCAAAGTCTTAATAACTGAAGGTAACACTGAAATTAATTCCCCTTTTCTCTTCTGGGACTCAATGTAATCGGACAACAGATCAGTGCTATCATCAGTTAGACTGCGCAGATATAAAAATAGGCCAAAAATTACACTAAGTAAATTGCGGCAAAGCCAACTCAGTTCTTTCCCGAGGGAAGGTCTGCTTGTTCCAATCATAATTTGTGCCACAGGCTTTTAGAGCGGGACTGCAGAAATCTTATAAAAATTGTATTAGAGTGGGATCAGCCACCCTTAAACACATTAAGCTTCCAGCTGTGAGCAAATTTCTCCCAGAAGCCCAGGGAGTTTTGTGTGAGGTTCCTAATTTTCTTAAAATCTTTCTTTAATGGTGTCTTATTAAAGCTATTTCTTCCTCCTGGGTGCATACAGAGAAACAAGCAACTTGTGATTCAGTGCATGTTGGGGTCTTGGATGTAGCACTTGCTGATTCACGAGCCGTTGTGTCTTCAGAAGCAAAAAGACAATTACGCTCCAGAGAGCATGTTTTAATTGTTCAAATTGGTACATCAAACTTTTGCACCTGAATGATAAACGACATAGAAGTAGATCTGCCTCCTTGCAGCTACTTTTTATCTGTTCCAGCCACCACCAAAAATCACCAGGCAGATCAGCAGCCCACTGATCCTTCAGGCAGCTCCTGACTAAGTCTTGTGGGTTGGTGCGCAGAGGATACTTTCTTCAGGATAGAGCAGAACAGGCAAGAGCACAGGTGCAGTGTGAACATCAAAGTAAAAGCCACCTTTCTTTAAATAAGGCAAGTTTAAAACAAAGTAGCATAATCCATCTTCCGCCTTCATCCTATTCTGAGCTTTACTGGAATTCCCAATAACCTATTCAAGTGACATCAGCTATGAGGATGATTTCTGGATCAACAGAACTGGGATGAATCAATCACTGGTCCTTGAGCTGACCCTGATTAGCTTTGGCTGTAAGCATAAACTGTGAACACTAACTCTTTCTGTGCCTCCTTTCTACATCATTCAGTAGTATTTTGCAATGGTGTATTTTAACTGCCTAGTGTAATTTGTGTGTGCTTGAGTATTATGTGTTTTCAAAGGCTCTGGGTTGATGTGCAGTGTCAGAACTGAGAAGGTTCATTTCACATTGCTGCTGTTTATGACAGTACTGCTTATGTTTAAATATCTTTTGATGCCTCTGAAATCATCTTACTCCTGCTCTGTGGCTGTTCCTGGGTCCTTCCTTGTTTGTGTTTCATGACTCTACTTTTAAAGTTATTTTTCTTCATACTTCCCCTGAGCTATCAACATCTCCTCCTAACGAGCAATGCTGCAATAACTAACTATATTGTGATTTATCAAGTGCTAGGGATGTCAGCTAAGGCATTTATAACAGCTCTGTAGTTCAATAATAGGGAATTCAGATTCCAGGATTCTGTCTTATTATCCTAAAGGGAGTTGTTAGTTCATTAATGATTGTCATTTCCATTCCTGGGTCTGTATCTGTTTACTCTGAAGACAAACCCCAAACTCCTAAATAGCTTTATGAACTCATTTTGTACCATTAGGGATTGCTTTAACCTTTTCCAAAATGAGAACCGCAGCTTCTGAGAAAAAGCAGACAGGAGGAAGAGTTTGAAGACATGCACACTGAGAAAAGATGGGGACTAAAAGCCTGAGCACGGTGGGGAGGAGAACAGTTGGCTCTCTAGTGGAGCCTGTTTTGTCTGTGTCTGTTTGCTAAGTGAATATTAAGGTGGAAGTTGCCAGAGGGTCAAACTGGCACAGTTACCTTGAGCCTGATCTTTTGTTTTTATTTTACTTTTAATGGGAATTACTAGACCTGAGGCAGCCATGTGCTGCATGTGGCCTCTTTTTGGCATGTCTGATTGCCTACGGTATTGACGAAGAATGTGAGTAGTATTGACAGAGCTTTGAATGGTGTTACCAAGCTCAGTGGTCCTTGTCATGTTCTTCCACAAAGCAGTCAATGTGGTGCTGAAGATCTTGGTAAAAAGCTGTGCTCTGGTTCCTGTGCAATCTGTTAACTGTTGGTGTAGCAGGAGCAGAAGTAAATATTGTCTTGAAAGTTCCAAGTATTCCTTTCACATACATTTTAAACAAATAAATTCATGGTCATATTCACTGACTGACAGTTAAAAACTCACTTTTTACCAGTCTGCAGCATTCATCACCTATGGTTAGCTTAGCACTTGCTTTTGAGAACATTTGGACAACTGCAGCTCAATTGTGTTTTCATTGTTGCTATAAAAGTGAATGCAGTGTTTCCATTCCCTGCTTTCAGCTGCTGTGTGTTGTTTATCATTATACAGTGGCCATCTGTCATCCAAGTTGCAAAATATCCAGCCACTTGTCCTGCACTGAAAATTGCTGCCAAGTGTCCTGTTTTTAAGCCATGTTTGCTTCTTGTAAGGTCATTACCTGTCTAATTCACTTATATTCTATAGTGAACTACAGCGATCGTGGTTGACATCAGAGTGCTGTTAACTGCCTCTGAATTTTGAGGCGCATCCCAAGTTCCTCATCACAGCATGACTCAAATGGTGAAGGTAAGTTAATGTATTAATATTCTTTGAAGAAGCAAAAAGCAAATGCTGTTACCCACACTTAGGCGTACTGTTACACCAGCTCTTCAAACCACACCATGAATTGGATGGTAAGAAGAGTGTGCTCCTAACAGAGAGCAGTACAATCCATGTCACAGTAATAACACCCCTCACTTACATGTGGACTTCGTTTTTGCCAGTCAACAGTTGTACAAGATGGCTAAAGGAACCAAGGCAGAGGACTGTAAAAGACTTGCTATGTAGAGCATACAAAGAATCTGTGGCTGTACCGAAGTACCAGTGGCTCCTTTCCAATGGAGCATTTCCCTTGCTTACACACAGGGCTGATACTGGGACATAACTCTGGTGCTAAGCTTCTGATGAAGTTTACAGATGAGTGATTTGCTGGACTGCCTACATTGTGTCTTAATAAAAGTGAATTTCCTGAGGGTGTAAGATGTTACAGTAAGAGAGGTATTTCAGCTGCATAGATCAGGAGTGGGGAGCACATTACAAAGCTTATAGGTTCTTTGGAGGAAAGTTTTCCCTGTGAATACACCAGAGGAAGTGTGGGGCAGGTCAGCCTGTGGTCACTTGTTCTGAGTGACTGACATAAGCAACTCAGTTGTTGGTGCCTGTAGTCCTGAAAAGCACCAATATAGACAACGTTGTTTTCTTCATCTGAATGTCTGGAAATCTGTCACATGGATTTCCTGCATGCTGTAGTAGTGCTTTATGAAAGGGCACCATAGCTATGGGATGTCAGTGATTGTAGCAGACCAATATTTCATGGGTGAATGTTCTGGAATAACGTTAATTTATTTGCTTATTTGTTGGCAGCCTTAGAGCAAAGTTTTGTGAGGTACCAGGAAGCATGTAGCAAATTTTACCTCCGTAGCTGAGAAGGATTTTGACAAGGGATATTTCTGACAGCAAGGTGGGGCTGTGGGGTGCAATAGAAAGGATGTACAGGGGAGAAGGTAGCAGCCAGTATCAAGCAATTCTTTTTTTTCTGGGCTCAAAATGTAAGTGCAACAACAGTGGCAGCAAAGAGGAACTGCAGTCACTCATACTGGGAAAGGTGTCACCAGTTTATCCTTTTGCTTGGGAGAACAGCAATTGTGTCAGTCAGGCTGTTAGAATACTTCAGGCATAACTGAAAGCGCTTCCTTAGGGAGTGAAAAATAGTGTTAATTCACTCAAGTGGCAGCCTTACCCTGGGTTGTGTTGACTTCTGAACACAAAGAGTTGTGAGGCACAGAGGGACAGGGAGGACAGGTGCCGACATTTCCTCTAAAGCCTATGGGCACCTGAAGCTGTCTTCTCTGCTTTATGTCCATCTTATGGAGATTTCTGTGTTTGCTGTGGCATTACATTTTTGTTGTCCTGACGACCACAATAATTTTGATACTCCTAAACAGGACCCTGATCTGGGGAGAAGATACACTGATTTATCCTATGAAATCAGCAGGGAAAGTATTTTTATGGCTCTGTATTTTTATTTCTAGGGAAGTTACTAAAAGTCCAGGTACTTTTAAAAAGCTGATTTCTTTTTGCCTATTTGTTGTTGTGCTTGGTTTGAATAAGAATTTGTAAACATCTTCTCAGTTTTGATGAAAAAAGTTTGTATGAAAAAACTTCCCAGCTGCCCTCCACCACCACCGTCTTCATCAGTGTCCCATTTGGCTTCTGCTTTTGAGTCAGTTTTAAATAGTTCTTGTAGTGTTAAGGTTACACTTGATAATTGAGGTGAAAAAATGAAAATCCAAACTTCAGGCCAGTTCATTACACCAAGTTTTAACTGATGGAAAGCTTTTACTCTTCAGCTAACATTTGTATAAGCAAAGCTAAATTGTACCACTGTGGTTAGTCTACAAGGTGCAGAGTCACAGCTATTGGGCAGCAAATGCCTTCATTACTCTGAGTTTTCTGTAGGTAAAGTACTTCTGGTATATTGCCAACTTTTCTTTTTCAAGGTAATTTTGATCTAATGCATCGTACTGCTTAATTCTGCTACAGCTGAATTACAACTCCCTGTGTTCTGTCTTTGGAAAGCATACCATAGTTCCACTTTTCAGCCATATGTTAATAGGGGTGCTTTTTCAAAGATTTCAATGATGGTAAAAAAAAAAAAAAAAAAGTCTGCCATTCCCCCTCACTGTTCTCTGTGGGAATCTAACCAGGGCCCACAGTGGAGTTCTGGAGGCAGCCCAAGACCCTGGACCTGGCCTATTTCCTCTCTTTTGGAAGTGAGTGGGAATCAGCAGAGGAGAGGTTTCAGGCAATGTCCATAAGGGAATTTGATGGAAGGTTGTTGCCATTTTAATGTGACCTTTATAGTCAAAATGTCTCTCAGCAGTCTTAGCCTCATCGACTTCCTCTCAGTAATGATTCCACTCGGCACTGTCCAGTACTCAGTGTCCCATTGGACATCAAATATAGAGATCAAAGTGCTCAGCAGTGTGTCAAACTGGGTCTTGGAAGGCTGCTTGTTCCTTGTCTTCTATTTTTGTCGCCTGCTGAAGAGCACAGTTTAGGAGAGATGTCAGGTAGAAGGATTCAATATCCAGTATTTGGAAGAGTGGTCTCAGTTCTTCTCTGCTATCTCTATAGGATCAACAGCTCATATTCATACCTGCCTTAGAAACTGTCAGTCTGTGCCACAGACAGGATGTGCTGTCCACTGTGTTTAACAGCCTCTTACTCTGTGTCCGTATGTTTTCCATCCTGTGCTACCTATCAACCCACAAACCACACTCATGTAACACCTCATTAACATCCAGGTGTCCAGGCTGAGGAATCTTCTGTCCCAAGATAGGTGTGATGTTTTCTGTCACAATGAGGATTGTGCTGACCCTTCTGGGAATTCCCTCCATGTTTCAGTATAACCAGTGAACTCTGGGAGAGCTGCTGAGTTGGAGCATGAGTTGTTGATTTGCTTCACTGGCCTGCATAGAGAAAGAGTGGCAGGAAGAGAAAACCAAAATCAGTGTGAGTTTGTATATTTTCGTAGTTTCTGATTTCTGGATTTTTGTTTGTCTTTTTCAGAGGCTGGTACTAGGGGAGGACACATAACAACAGTTTAGGTTAGAAGCAACCTTTGAAGGTCATCTAGTCCAGTTTCCCTGCAGTGAGCAGGGACATCTCCAACTTGATTCCCGACTTGCAATGTTTCCAGAGAGGGAACACAGGCCAACCTGGGCCAGTGTTTCAATGCTCTCATTGTGAAAAAATTCTTCTATAGATCTAGTCTAATCTCTCCTCTTTTGGTTAAAAAGCATTATCTCTTGTCCTGTCAGAATGGGCCCTGCTGAAACTTTCCTCATCTTACTGATTAACCCCACTTTAAGTACTGGAGAGCTGTGATAAGGTCTTCCCAGAGCCTTCTCTTCTCCAAGCTGAGCAACCCAAACACTCTCAGCTTTTCTGTATAAGAATCACAGAATTATTGAGGCTGAAATAGACCTCTGAGATCAAGTCCAGCCTATGACCTAACACCACCACATACACTAGACCATGTCACTAAGTGCCATATTCAGTCTTCCCTTAAACACCTCCAGGGACAGTGACTTGACCTTTCCTTGGGCAGTCCATTCCAGTGTCTAATTACCCTTTCCATGAGGAAGTGCTTCCTAACATCCAACCTAAACCTATCCTGGTACAAGAGAAGTGTTCCAGCCCTCTGATCATTTTCGTGGCCCTTTTCTGGACCTGCTCCAATAGGTTCATGCCTTGTGCTAAGACTCCAGAGCTGGACACAGCACTGCAGATGAGGGCTCACCAGAGTGGAGTAGCATGGCAGAATGACCTCCCTTGTCCTGTTAGCCATGACTTCTCTTGATGCAGCCCAGGATACAGTTGTCAATGATGCTGGATGGTAATTTTAAAGTTGAAGCTTCTTATCATGGAATAATGAAGAAAGGTAACTTTTTGGTCTGACTGAAGACAAGCAGGAAAGCATATGTGAGCTACAGCTTGGTAAGGGTGAGATTTCACATCATCCTACCCCATCCTTCACCCAGTTTAATCAGTGCTTGACTCGACAGCCTGCTGTTCAGATTTAATGCAGTAAAAGAGACTGTGTTTGGTAATCAAATGCAGCCTGAATTGCCAAGCAACTGTAAGAGTAAAGCAGAGGTATTTTAGTGTTTAAGAACAGCTGTGTTATTTGCAAAACACTTCTGCTTTTACCTACTTATTTTCTTCTCTAGCCAGAAGTGTCACCAAGGAGGACAGAGTACCATAACAGGTTTAATTTCATGACAGAAAACACCATGTAGCAGTGTTTGGACATCACTGCCATGTGGTGGTTTACCCAGTCAGCCAGCTGCTAGTGTTAGCATGGAAAGGGAATGATGGTACTAATTGGAAAGTGGGTGCATAAATTTGACTGGCATGAGCAGGAAAGCTAAGGAGCTGGCAGTCCATTTCTACAGTGGTGTTCCTCAGAAATTCTAATTAGAGATAGCAATTGGGTTCTTTGAGTTTTCTTCTGTGTGCACTCCAAGCAAGATGAAACCAATTAACTTTCTTATTGCATCTATACATTATGTACAGAACATAGTGGTAGAAGATATTTCTATTTGAATTCTTGCCTTTTGGCCTTTAATAGAAAGTCAGCTAGTTGCAGTTTATTAGACTATTAGAGAGTATATAGGAACACAAATTTTTATCTCTTTTTTTTGTACCAGAAAGGAAATCCTAGACCTTTGTACTTCTGGAAACTTTTTGTGCAGTGCTTGTGATTTCTCAGCAATTTTCTCAAACCTGATAAGGATGCACACTAATTAACTTTAGATGAAGGAAACTTCTTTGCAGTTAATCTCCAAAGTCCAACTGCTATTCTGTACATAAAGCTCTTTGTAACTATGAGTAGGTATTTAACCAGGATTCTGTCTGGAGGCAAGGAAGCATGCAAGCTTGAGTCCAAGCACTGTGCACGTAGAAAGAATGAGCTTTAACTAAACAGAAGTGTTCTGATACAGTCTGGGCTCATTAATAGATTTAACTATTCCCTTCCTGGCTTTCTGTAGTCAGACCTTATTTCTCAGGAAAAGGGATATTAACCTGTAAGCTAAATTTATGGTGATTCTAATTACTTGGTAATCACAGAATGTCAGGGGCTGGAAGGGACCTCTAAAGATCATCCAGTCTAACCCTCCTGCCAGAGCAGGATCACCTATAGCAGATCACACAGGAACATGTCCAGGGGGGTTTTGACGAAGATGTTGCTCTAACAAAGAGAAATGCTGAATTGAGTCTGAGAGGCTAGGAGGAGGCAGACACAGGTCTGTCTCAAAACATTGTTTAACTCTCAACTCTGCTTCAATTTACTTTTTAAAAAAATCAATTCTTCCTTTATGGTTCATAAATGAAGAACCACAAAGATGACTTCTGAGAAATGGTGTTAGTATTTGGTGAAAATTGGCAGAGACCTGGCCCTGTCTTTGTGTAGATTTAAGGTGTTCCAAGACCCCCAGTCACCCCCCATCATGGTCCTGCCTGTGCTCCATAACGCAGAATTAGGAAGAGGCTGTTTGCTCCTGATGCAAGGCCCTCCTCAGTCTTTATCACAGCTCTCTCCATCTCTGATAGAGGTCCAGATCAGTGCTACCACGTGCATTTGAAGAGGTCCTACCCTGCTCCCCTAAAATGGCTGCATTTCAGAGGTGATTGAACAGTTATGCTTAACCATCTCCACTGGTGAACCTGGAGAGAAAACAGCATTAGCCAGAGTAACATTACAATATCGAGAGCTGTGATTTTGTTTTGGGAAGATGCTGAGAGAGTTCTGAGAAGTGGCAAAAAACTCTTCCAAACCAGATTTGATTTGACATTAAGGAAACAACCTCGGAAGCGACATCTCAGGAAGCTGAACGTAATGGCTTATTTGTTCGTATTTATTGCTGCTCTCTGATCTGTGGGGTGATGAAAAGTAGAATTTCATGCTGCATATAAACGATACTGCAGTATTTCCTGTCAAGTACAGCCTGTGTATGTGCAGTGTTGCTCTGCGGTGCAAGAAGCAGTTTCATGCTACTGAACGCTGCTCGGTGAGCTAGAGGGAGCTCTGGGTCTAAGATCGATGCCGTTTCAGCCCTGCTTCTCAGCATTCAACAGTAATTTTGATATCACCAGTCTGTCACAACTGTTCTTTTTCCAAACTCATTTTAAAATGACATTTAAAGTTTTGGAATGCCTTTCCACTGTGAGAACCCAGGTTTTGCTGAGTTTTCTTTCCTATGTGATCTCCAGAAAATGTTTGGACACTCTGGTCAGGGAACTTTTTAGCTTTTCTTTTTATGAATTCCTGCTACAGTAGAGAGGCAAATAACTCAATATCTGTTTTAAAATATTCTCCTTTTAAAGATCTGAGGCTGGTAGAGACACATGCAAGTGGTGGTTTTCCAGTGAGAAGCACATGGTGATGATGTGCTCACATACTCCTTAACAGCCTGATCCAAAGCTCTGCTGTCTGTAGGATGATACTTCTTGGCTTCAAAAGTTTGACCCTAGATATTTCCTGATGGAAGTTTTCTGTCTGTTTTCTTTCTCCTCTCACATTTGGATTTTGCAAAAGGATTTTGGTGCTTCCTGAACCTTGAATTAACACTTTTCTGTGTTCAGGTAATTTTGGAATTACTAATGAAATAAACCCCACAGCATCACAGGAGCCACCAATGCTGCTGTTCCCAGTTTACTGGTGGAAGAATTGAGGTATAACATGAGCCAAGAGGATACACTGAGACACAAAAGCCATTTATGCTCTAAGTCTTCCTGTTTCCCTGCCTTTATTGTGTGGCTTAGATTACAGTGCTTGCAGGCTTTTAGATGCTTGCACAAGTGTCCATAGCAGAACATGCAACCCTTTTCCTTTCTGGTCAAAAAATTTGCTGTTTTATTTCTGAATATCAGCATTTCTATGAAATTCAGTCTGTCAGAGACATAACAAACTGCCTGACTGCTCAATACCTCAAAATCCAGTTTGTTGAATTAGAGCAAGAGTGAGATGTCTCAGATACGTGTGATGGATTCATATCTGTACACCTTCTACAGCAAGCTGGTAACTTGATCCAAAAATGAAAGACCTTAAAACAGGACTATTGGCATTTGTGATTCAGGGCTGCAGGGTATGGTTTTGTGTGTGGAGATAATGGATATCAAGTCTAAAAGACTCCTGCACAAAAGCAGCACTAAAACCAAGTGGAGCATGGAGATTTTCAGTGCAGATGAAATCAATGACTCTTTCAGCTTCAGCTGCCACGTGTGATGTCCCAGCCAGGTCTGTCTGTGTGAGAAGCCAATGATGCTGGAAAGACTTTCATGGGCAGAGCATTAGGTCAAGTACCTGATTTCATGGAGGGTCAGGAAGAACTGACTCTAACTCCACCATTGCCATGAGCCTTTTTTCTCAGTTTCTTCTGGGCAGGGAAAACCATAATCTCCATGTTTCAATTTAAAACTAAATATGTTCAGGTGAAAAAAATACATAAACACATGAACAATTGAATAATTAAAAATTAGCAGAATAAAAATGCTTTGGAACCCTTGAAAAGCACCTTCTTTTTCCTCCTCCAAGTGTTTAAGATAAACTCAGGCAAAATTTTAGTCCCTCAAACAGAGATAGCTGTTACTAAGAAGAGAATTGTCTGGAAGAGTTTGCCCATCTTCAGGCTTCAGCCTCTGCCCAGCATTAGGTGTTGCTGACTGAGCCTTATTGCCTGGTTGTCCACTCAAGATTGTATGCTCTGTAGCCTTCTCCAGCAACAAGGTCAGGCTTTAAGCCTGAGGACCTGTAGTTCCCTAGATCTGCCTTCCAGCCCTTCTTGTAGATGGGTGTCACATGTGCTAACCTGCAGTCAACTGTGAACTCCCTGGTTATCCAGGACTTCTAAAAATGATGGAAAGTGTCTTGGTGCTCACCTCTGCCAGCTCCCTCAGAACAGTTAGGTGATTCTTATCTGTCTCTGTAGACTTGTGTTTGTCTGAGTGGTGTAGCAGATTGCTAACCATTTCCCCTTGGATTACAGGAGCTTCATTCTGCTTGCTGTCCTCAGAGGAACTGTAGCTTGAAGGGGGGATGCTGCAACACAGCTGTGAAAATCAAAATCATAGTTTGAAATATTTCTTTTGAACAATATAGAGAGGCAAGGTGTGGTTTGCCCTTTCTTATCCTTCAGATGACTTTTGCAGGACCTGCTTTCTGTTTGCTCTTTAGGAACAGCAATCAATCAGTTTGGTCTGTAGGAAAGCCGAGATGAAAACAAAATTTTCTTCCTTACCTGCAGTCAAAGTGGCTCCAGTTGGTAGCTGTTGCCAGTGTCACTTCCAGTCTTGCAGAAATAGCTGTCACTTAACATGCTCTGGCTTTCACTTCTCCCCATTGTGGATGCAGCTGCCAGGAGCTGGGGCTGGTCCCAGTGAGTATACTGACTGTGTGCAAGCTGATGTGTACATGGAGCAAGTTGAGAGTGGGGAGTTGGAAGAACTCTTTGTTCCTGTGGATCTCATCCTAGGCTGGGCATCCTGGATCTGGCAATGACTCTCTCTTTTGTTTGTTGCTCTCAAATCTGTTTTGCCTGCAAAATGATCTTTCAGGTCCCTTCCAACCCAAAACATTCTGTGGTTCTATAGCATTCATCACAGCTGCATCTGTGGATTGTACGTGTGAGCATAGGCTTACAGCAGCCAGGCTAAGGAAGTCACAGTCCACTTCGGTCACCTCTGAATGCTGGAGCATATTCCCACAGCAGCTGCTAAGGATGTAGCTATGTGGTCCTGCTGCTTATACCACAATGTATCAGGCATGGAAAGGTCAGTGGTACTGCTGTAATTGCTTTCTGGCTGGTGAAGCATTGAAACTGCTCTACAGTCCTGGAAATTTAATCTCTTTAAATTTCCAAGGCCTGGGACATCTGCCATTAAACTGTCCCTGGCTGAAAAAAATCCCTGCCAGCTTAATGTTTTCAGGCCAGGAAAGGAGTCATCTGAATCATTTGTCTGTGATATAATAACTTCTTTTACAGGTATATGGCGTGAATAACTAATTTTGGAGAAAAATTTTAGGATGCATTTGTTGAGAGATGTAAACCAAGTGATGTAGGCTGGAAGTTTTGAAGCTGCCCCAAAGGCTTAATTGCAATGGTTCAGTGGAAAAGAGTGGAAATCATATTGGGATCACTTGGTAACTGGTTTATGTAACAAAGATTTTTGTGGCTATGGTGTAGGCATCCACAAGTGAAGCGGATGTCTAAGCTCTCATAGCTGATGAAGACATAACCAAACTAGCCAGTGGAGGTGTCTGCTTTACACTGAATGGAATAATTCTCTAAACTGTGTTAATTGTCCATTGGGATCTTAGACACCTGGGTTCTATAGAGCTATAAGTAGTCATTTGCGTATAGATTCATTCAGCTGGAGCCAAACCCTACTGTAAATTGCTAGAAAACGTAACCTGGAGTGATGGAGAACAAGGTGGATGTTCAGTCTAAATGTGAAAAGACTGCAGAGGAGTAGTGCTTCTTCAAAACACAGAGAGGACTGCTGTCAAGAATAACTTGTTTTCCAAATCCTTGGAGGGTAAGATGCGAAATGATGAACTCTGGTTTCAACAAAAAGGATTTAAGATTGAATTCACAAAAAAACTTGGTAATGAAACACTGCATAGGTTTACTGAGAAAGATGCAGAGCTGGCAGTGTTTGAGTTGTTTGTCAATAGGTGTAGAAAAATATCCATTGGAGAAGGTTAGTTTAGATTCCTTCAAGTGCAGTGACTGAAAGATAACATCATTTTATGACTGTAATTGAAAGTTTATAAAACACTAAGGAAATCAGGGCTTCCTTTACAGAGGAAGTTCCCCATTCTGGAATTGGGAATATCATCAGACTGGGATGCTCCCCACGTGTAGATTGTGCTTACATTTTCCTGAGGAGTTGCTGGTGTGACAGCCAGAAGAGACAAGTCTTGCTGAAGCAATAAATAAAACCATTTGGTTTTCAAGGGCTTAAGCTACTTGCAAAGTGTAAACCACCTTACACCTTAAGGAGAAGTGGTATGAGCATTTCTGCTAGCATTTTGCCTGTTAAAGGAATCCCATCCACCATTTTGAAGCTGTCGACCACTGTGTCACGCAGAAACAGCCCCTGAAGCTGTAAGAGTCCTCACAAAATCTGTGTGATCCAGAGCACATTGCACCATTTGAGCTCTATTTTAAGGCTGAGAATTTGCAATAGGCACATAAGAAAAGCCTGAATGCTGGATTTTCCTGGCAGGGGAAAAAAAAAAAAGAGAAACAAAATCTTCAAAAGCATTTGACATAAAGTAGTTTAAGCCTTGTGAACTGCTGAAGCAGCATGTTTGGGTAGGGCTATCTACTGTAGCTATTAAAAATATCAAGCCATGTATTACTGTGGCTGTGTTATCTCTGACAAGATTAAGTGCGTTCCTGTCAGAGAGAATTTTCCGATAAAGATTTCATTGCCTGTTCCCCACATCCAAAATGATAACCGACCCTGATATTTCTTTGCTCCACTTTATCAATAAAAATTGTTCTGGTTGGATTATTTCTGTTTGTCTCCTAATGAAGTGACATTTTGTGATGTGTCAGTCAATCCTGGAATTGAGAAAGACATATTAACTCACAGCCACATCCTAAAAGTAGGAGCTATGTACCACACACTGAAATATGCTGTGCTATGCTTTTAATCTGCTTTACTCATAGAAGCATAAATCACCCATTAAAAATAATTACTGAGGTGAAGGAATAGCTTATTTGATGAACCAGATTGCTCACTGTGAATCATAGCATCACTTGCTGAAACAGACATATGAAGGTATGGAATTGGAGACATCAAAACTGATTTAGGAAGAGGCACTAGCAATGTTAAATCAAAGTTACTGCTAATAGAGTAGAATATATGGTTTGCTGGGTAGACATCCTGAGGACCACATGGGGTCCCATGAATATTAAATATTCCATGCTGCATGTGAAAGATGCAACAGGAAGATCTAAAATATGGACAGGAACCTGAACTGAAGACCGTGGCTGCTGCATTGAAGCCTACCAACGGGGCCTTTTCATCACTCACTTATCCTACCACTTCCATTTCCAGGGAAACTCAGCAATGCTGTGATGAACCCTCCACAGTCAGTTGGGCCCAGTACAACAGAGGCAGTTGGAATTTCCACATTGGCACAGGTGAGCTTACCCAGAATGAAAGTTGCCCATTGATATCTTTGTGGGTTGGAGATGCTCATGATGGCTGAGGCTGCTTTTGCTTGCAAAGTGGGAATCCCATTTTAAGAATATTTCTATCAATAGAGGTGGTTTGGGGGATGCTAGAAAGGGGCTATGGCAGAAGTAGGAGCTTGGAGTGTCTGACCATTCCTCGCATGGAGTATTAGGGACCTGCTGTAGGTGGTATTAGTGGAGACTACAACTGGAGTTACACCTCCACCAGGATTGGACCAAGGCAGATGTTAGTCCGCAAGCATGGGAGGAAGAAGGTGGAAGAGCATTTAGGAAAGGCTGAGGCTGTTGAGATTGTATCTGATTTAGCGTGGAATTTGCTAGCTAAACCAAGGCATGGAGCAAAGCAAAGAGCCAAGAAAATAGAGATATAAGCTGTGACTGGAGAACTGACCCCACAGAGTGGGTAAATGATTGATTGCTTCCATACAAACAAAGACTCATTGGTGGTTCTTAGACTGCTGATTGTTCTGGTGACCTCAAAACACCTGAGTAGCAAGACTAGAGACCAGGAAAGTCGATCTGAGTCTGCAGCAGTTAACACCACTGGTTCTAAAGGATGTGCAGCTGTTTTCATAGGTGACATAGTTTTCATTGCCCATTATGATGTCAAGTGTGTTAAATTTATGGTGCAATGTGTTCATTTTAATGTGCAGCGTCTGCATCTCACCAGCCACATATATTTCAATCTTTAATGTAGCCATCTCATTGTATTATAACACTCTTGCATATTTACTCACAGTCTCTCTGAATGGGGAATTGAACAGTATCTCATGGCATTTTAGTAATTAAATAGATTGTGTGTTTTGCTGGCAGTGTGTTGTGAACATTAACTTCTGAAAGCTTTTTCATTTGTCATTGTCTCATTCCTTGGCATTATGATTACTGCAATTTTATATGTGATAAGACTTTACAACAAGTTAGACTGTATGTCAGAAATTCCTGCCCGCAGCAATCTGCTCCACGAGATAGAAGCGTAATGGGATTCATAATGTTCACTCTCACTCTCTGTTCATCAGCATTTCCTCCTGCCTCCTGACTGGGGGTTTTATTTGTGTCTCTCCCTGTTCCATTTGGGCTGAGGAGAGGGGGGCCAGCCCTCGTTTTTGATTTCCTGCTTTAACCTTGACTATGAAACACTCTTGCTTATCAGGAAGCTGTTAGATGGTGTTTCAAAAAGGCATGGAATTTGGAGGAGTGTATGGCTGTGTTACAAATTATGCAAAATTAATAATCTTTATTAATTTTTATATCCAGGCAAAGATTGTTAATAACTATGAAAAGTGTTTATTAACACAAAATCTCAACAGAAAATTTATTTACAAGGTTTGAAATGCACAGTTTGGAAATCTATACACCCAGGGAACAGGCAAAACTGGAACACTGTAAAAGGTAACCAGCAAACACAACCATTATACTGGAAGGGAAGGTTCTTGTGGTCACTGTAGCACTTCTGGTTAATGGTCCTGCTTGTCCACTAGATGGATGCAGGAAGCTCCTTTCTGCTTATGGCAGAAGGCATTTAGTGATTACAAGAGGCTTTAAGTATTTACTCACAAAATATTATCAGACAGTACCCAAAGCACGTGGAGGGATTGCTGTCGGTGGTCTCAAAGCCATTAGAGGCTTTGGAGTTTTCCCAGACTCTTTTCTCAGGCAGCTGGAGTCTGGCACAGTCTCTTACCTGATTCCTTTTGATTCCCAATTCAGAGAAGCCTTGCAGAAGGGGAGGCAGGATGCAATGCCATGTGCAGCCTTGGCACAATGTCATGCTGGCTGTGCAGGCCGATCGCTTGCAGGCATTTAGAGCCTGTTCCTGGTAAATTCAAGGCAGTGGAGTTTCCAGGCAGTTCAGGATGCAGTGAGGCAGCAGCAGCAGTCATGAATACAACAGCAGAGAGCACGTTCTGTTACTTGCTCATCCCTTTTTATCAATACAGCCTGAGACTAATGAGCCTTTGGACATAGGTTAGCCCATCAGGACGGCACTTTGCCAAGCTTGACCATATTAGCTGAAGCCAGGGCTTTTGTTTTCCTTTCCCGCAGTTGCAGCACAGAAGGAGGGGGAGCAGGGGAACAAGTCTGGGCAAGCCAGAGTCCTTAGACTCAGTGGCTCCAGGTTCTTTGTCCTCTTCCTGCAGTTGCTTCTCCCCATAGCAGCAGCAGAAGAAGAAAGCAGAAAAACATGTCTGGGAAAGCCAGGACATGTATAAGCCTATTTTGGCCTATTTAGGCCTACCACAACAGGCTGTGAATAGGATGTGTGCTCTCACAAGTGCTATTGACAAAATCCTGCCTCTTAGGATGTGGAAGAAGCTACTCTAACCTTAAACCTCCAGCTCAGTACCACTGTTCTGGCAGAATGTGAGGCATAAAGCCACATTGCTGAGGCTTGCCTGCTCCTGGCACTGAGTGCTGTTTATGTAGCAGTTTATAAATCCCTGTGTTGGCTTCAGGGTTGGCACTTCTGTTGCAGCACAGTGGTGTTGATACCTGTTTGTGCCCATTTTCGACTGCAGAAAAGCCATGACTGTCAGTCTGAATGGTGTTTATAACCTCTGATTTAGGATGGCTCTGTTACAAAAGTTTGCCTCAACTACACTGCAGCATGGAATGGAAAAAGGATTTGTCTTTGGAAAATGAGATGCATCCTGATTTCAGAAACTGCTGGTGGGATTCAGTTTGTCCTGAATTTAGGGATAGTTAAACTCTGGGATCAAGGTGGCTGTGTGCGAGCCAGGTGCCTGAACTCCCATTTTCATCTGTAAAGATCCAGTTGATGGAGCCAGCAGAATGCAGAGAGCTGTTCATCTCTGTATAAATGTAAGATGAGATGAATGCTTTCTTGATTTCACAAACTGTATGGGCTGTCTCTCTCTGAGATACAATAGGAGCTCACATGTAGACATCACCATGTGGACACTAGAAAGATGTAGTGCCCGAAGGTGATGGTGGTGAGTACTGAAACCGCCGTCTTAGCTGCAGACTGTGACCACAACATCTGTCTCTAGGGATGGCAGCGACCTGGAAAATTGCCTTCACTACACCTTGTATTTTCTCATCTGAAAGAGAGCCCTTTTAGAAATGCTGTGGAGATGAACCAAAGCCTGGACATGCTTCTTTCTTCCTTGTTGTTGGTTCCAGATGCCATAGGCTTTGTGTGTAGCAGACTGTCTGCTGCCCTAATAATGCATGTGTTGTGCTGCTGTTCCTGAGGGTTGCTGTACCTTGATGCCTGTTCTCAGCTGCATTTCCAGGAGAAGTATCCTACAATCTGATGTTGTACATCCATTTTCCTCCGTCTCCTGGTGGCCTCACTGCCTGATGTCACGGCTGTTCATGCAAGTAGGGCTTCTGGAGCCCCCACCAAGCACTGTGATCTTGGAAACTTTGTTTGTGTCCATAGGGTCTTCTTTTTCTTTAAGGTAGGGAGCTGCTCTTGTAAGTTACGTGTTTTGAATTGATTTTTTATAAGGCAAAAGAAGATCAATCAAATCATATGGCTAATAAAATTGATGGAGAACCAATAAAAGCCCAGCGACACACCATCTGGCATGCTTAAGATGAACAAGAAGAAACCCAAGCCACTGCTCAAATGTTAACCTTCCTTATCACATTAGAAGCTCATTCACACTTCATAATAGCCCAACATTTAATTCCAGCTGCTGAGATTAATGCCAAAGAATACATAAGCAGACAATAATTCTCTGTATCTTTCTATCTGTATGCAATGAGTGGACCCGTCAAGATAAACAGATCAGCAGTTTATCCCCCCNAGCTTTACCCCCCCCCCCCCCCACCATATTTGCTAGCACCATAACAGCAGCAACAGAAACAGAACCTTTGCAGGAGCAGAGCATCCTACTGTTAAACGAAAGGCAGCTGGAAAGAGCAGATTTTTCAAAGCACCAAAATTACTTGGGAGGAGACCCCCTGTTGAAGTCCACAGACTTTCGATTTGTAGCTCACTGGCCTCATGCTGTTGAGCCATCAGTGGGCTTTGGAAATTTCCACCTCACCCTGCCAGGAAGGAGGTGAGTCTCAAGGTGAGTCTCAGATGGAGGTCTAAGGTCATAGCTCCATATTGCAGTCGATGAAGTCGTGTCTTGCCAAAGGCTTATTTTGGCTTTCTGACTTGAACAGGATTTGTAAAAACCCAACAGGGTTGTCCCAGTCTGGGGCCATGAGCCTGCTCGGGACTGGAGGGCGGAAATGGCTCTTGCCCCTTTCCAGGAGTCAGAATGAGGACACTGCACGCTGACTGGAAAGTTAAAGAGAAATTCTATTTACAAGAGCATATATGCAAAAGACAACCAGGTAGAATGAGCATAAAACACAAACTGGCCTTCTAGAATCTTCCACCCCTTCCACCCTCAGTGGGCCCTCCCCAGCTGGGGCCCACGAGGCCTGGGTGGGCCTGGTGCTGCAGCTGCATTCCCTGCCAGCCATCTGCCCCACGGACTGTCAGGTAAGAACACCTGCTGCTCCTGGAGACAGGAAAGGGGGAAAGGCAGGGAAGAGAAGGGGAGGGCATCATTCAGGTACTGTCTTTTAAGCTATGATGCCGGGAGACAGAATAGAATGACAGTGTTAATGTCCTGGGACGAGCAGGTCCATCCTCCTAGGACCAGACTCTGCCCCTGTGGTTTTGTGAAGGGAGACCCAGGATCCCTCCAACTACCACAAACAGTTATTTGAAGTCAAAGCACTGAACAGGCACATCTGTAATGAGTGACCTTTAAGATGCTGCATATGAATGTATCCTTAATATGGATTGTGACCCTGATACACTGAAAATTTGCTTCTGGGGTTATGTGATGGTTTGGGAGTTCCCTGCCTCCCCTCTACTTTGTAAAATCACCCAGACTAGACTCAGCCAGCTGGAAGTTAAGGACTGAAGCTCTGTTTACAGCTTGGCACAATATACAAGCAGATATATACACAATATACAGGAATAGTTACAGAAATATACAAGTTAAAGGTAATACAGAAACACAATACCCCTCCCAGAAACCAGAGTCCCCAGGAGGGGCTCCCAACCACCTTTTCACCCTCTTTCCACCCCTCTACCTTACCCCAGGGTTTGCCTTACATGCAAATTGAGTTTGGAGGATCAGCAAGGGGGGTTAGAAGCAGAGTGGTTAGTTAGGTTAGCAGAGAGGCCAGCAGACAAAACCCACAGCTAGAGAGAGACTGAGACACTCTCTGTATCTGTGTGTCTTATCTGTGTTTGTGTTCTTGTTCTTGTACACCTCAGCAAGCCTATGAGTGAAGTAGACATCACCATTGTTTGCTTTTCACAGCCTATAATCTAATTTTCTCCATTGAAATATTCCAATTAGCCTCAAACCAGCACAGGGAAGAAGGGATGTGCATAGTGCTTACAGGATGTGGGGCTGCCTCCTTGGAAGGCTTTGACTTGGGGGAGAGATGGGAGGTCAATGCCAATAAACAGCATATGATGTTGTCTACTATAATGATGTGGATAAAAGCTAATGGTTGCCTTTGGTGTGTGAGCAGGGAAAATGGAGTAGAAGGAAGTGATATTACTGCCATTTGCTGCAATGGTATGTCCGTTGGTCAGAAATGATCCTGGGGTCTGAATAAACACAGTAATTACTACTAGAGTAACTACAGGTATTTGTTGAAAAACATCTGAATTTAGGAAGAAAGCTTACTTACAATAGGAAGTAAGATGTATCACAAATAAGGATGCATCTTACACTGTGAGCACCTATGTAGGGGAAGAAAAAAATACTGAAGGCAGAGGACTGGTGAAATCAGCAGGTAAGGAGAGAATAAGGTCTTGTGCCTGGAACTTCAAGATGGACATGTTCAGGGCAATACCATGAAGTACGTTTTTATGGGGTAGCAACCCTGTTAATACTACATCAACTGATTTTGTGGATTCTCCATCACTGCTGGGTTTCTCTTGGTAAGCTTTACTTACTTCAAGAAGCAGCTATGCAGGAATTACTAGCTGAAATGTTATGTCCTGTGTTATGGTGCTGTCATACTCACTGATCATAATGTTCTCTTCTGGCATTATGACTTTATGAACCTAAGAAATAAATGACGGAAGGGCAGCCGTGGTACAGCTGCTGCATTAAGTGGAGGAAGCTGTCTGGGTCATATCTTGGGGAGACAGACTCTGTAATGCTGGGGTAGATAGGCAGCAGTGAGAACTGACCTTTGGCTTGTTCACAGTGACAAGAATTGTAAATACATGTTCTTGGCAAAAATACACTTTTTTCCTGCCAGTGCTGGGAAGCTTTGCTTATGCAAAGGTCTACCATAAACAGTATCTGACTTGCCCTGCATCAGGCTTTGAGAAGGGCACAGAGGGACAGGTGTTTTTTTCCACAGGATTGTACAAAGGAGTTGTAATGGAAGAAGGTTATTTTGGATAGCTGCTGCTGAAGCCACCGAGTTCCTACCCAATTCAAGGAACATTTCAGACCAGAAATTCCATGATCCTCTGTTTAGCACTGTCACCTCCTGCTGGAAATATCCCTTAAAATACAGAACAAGTATCATTTACCTTCTTAACTACAGGGGCACACTGCTATTGAACTGGCTTATGTTTGATAGGATCCCCCAGGGCCTCTTCTGCCAAGCTGTTTTCCAGTCAGTCTTCCACCAGCAGGTGTGCAGAGGTGTTCCTCTCTAGGTGCAGGACTTCATGCTTGCATTTGCTGAGCCACATGAGGCTCCTGTCGATCCACTTCTCCAGGCTGTTGAGGTCCCTCTGGATGGCAGCACAGCCCTCTGGTGCATCACCCCAGTTTTATATTATCTGCAAACTTGCTTACCACTTAGCTGGCTTCAGTAGCCAAGCTGTTGGTGTACATTCTGTCATGTGAAGCATCCATTAAGTTTTTCTTGAATGCAAACATTGTGTGTCCACATCCTGACCTCCCCAGGGCTAGAAGCTGAAGGCCACATTCAGGACATCTCTATAGAGCACATCTGAGTGACAGCTGCCCTCTCCAGTAACACTGGTAAGTGGCAATTGGTGAGCCAGCGGCACAAGTATCTTGGAGAGGACTGATGGTTCCTGTGCTTCATTTTTCCCCTGAGCTATCAAAAATGGCCATGCCTCCTTAACTCCCTGCACCCTTCCCTAGTGCAAAGCTACACTAGAAGATCATTGCTCGAATTTATCCCACCTTTGCTCATATCTACACCTTGTAGCTGACTTCAGTGCAAACATCAGTAGGTTAATGTGGAGTTGTCTGATGCTGACACCTATGATGTGGGCTATGGAGTCATGCAGAGTTGCTAGCTCAGACCCTGAGAGCAGTCAATTCCTCTTAGCACAGTGACAAACCCAAGCACAAAACCTCTGCCTCCTAGCAAAACTAATGTACTCAGAGGTAGAGCCATGCTGTTCCGGAGCCTGGGTGGTCATAGTTTGCTCTGGCATTTCTGGTCTGTTCATCATGCTGTGATGTAGATGCGCTGTTGGGCTCTTTTCAGGTTCACTGTATCGTGACTGTTCTCGGGAACTGAACGAGAGTTGTGCTCCCAGCTCATTGGAAGGTTAGAGCTGTTATATTGTCACATTACCAGTTGGACAGGCGTTTTTACAGGCAAATAATAATAGATCAGGTGGGGAGATTGAAAGGTGTAACCAATAAAAAGAACAAAGCAACAGGGATGGAAAATTGTTACAGTGTAGATTAATTGCAGTTACAGGCATAAAGCACAAGTCAAACAAGCCAGGGAGACAAAAGTGAGCTTGATAGACAAGGAATAAAATGCAAAGTACAGGAACAAATGCAATTTCATCAAGAAGTTTTATGAGGAATTATTGCCCAGAGGTAAAGAATCTGAGGATGAAAGAAATAGCCAATAAAGCAGAAAGAAAGTAGTTTATTATTTGAAGAGGTTAAGATTTAGGAGCAAGATCTCTGATAGTCCTTTAATATCAGCAGAGATCTGAGTGCCATTATTCCCCTGGGTAACCTTGAGACTTCTCTGGGGTTTCTCCAGCCTGCAGAATGAGACCCTCAGTAGCCTGCTCTGTTCATGAAATGATTGTGGGTCCCTCTCCATAATTCAGCAACACAGGACAGTGAGAAACTCAGAGGTAGAAAATGTGAGCCTGAAGGCTGAATGAATTTGATGAATATTTAGCTCCTGAAATGTATTGCCCTGGGCTGTCATGGAGCCTCCCACATTGAGACAATTAATTGAAAAAATAGTCATAAGGAGAAAGGCTCACTGACAGGTTGACATTACAGCTGAGCCAGTCTGGCCTATTGAGCTGGTGTGGGCAGTGTGTACCAGCTTTTCCAGCTACTAGGCAGCTATGGTCTGTTCAATGTCGGTAGCAGCTCCTGCAGTACTTACAGGTAGCATTCCTGTTGTTGAGACTATTTTGACAAGTCCTGCTACAAGACTATCATGTTATATTGCCATTACTTTTGCAAACATTTAATAGTCAGAGAGAAACTTGAATAGATGGACAGTTCAAGGAGGATGGAATTGGTAATTTTTGTCTTCCTTAGCTTGTCTCTCAGCTGTGTCCAACTCAGGCATTGGTATGCAGTAACAGGATTGTTTGAGGTCCCCTCAGGGCAGCCAAGGGCAGTTGCCTTCAGCTGTTGGTGTAATACTGATGTGTTAATTTTCTTTGTTTCTACAAAGGGCTGAGCAACATGGAGGTTGTGTGTGCAGGGAGGTTGTGTTTCCAGAGAAAGAGGAGTTTGATGTCTTTCTCTCCTGGTGACTAATGCAGAAGATCACATATACTGATGCCTGATCCAAACCCCACTTAGCCAAAGGCAGTCTTCTGATGAAAAGCATTTTATGGAAGGTACTTGAAAACCTACTAAAGATTACATGTCTTGTAGACTTCATGCTGCCTTTTATTAGGATGAAGATTCCTGGAGAGCTTACCCAATAGTTTCATGAATTCATGTATAAATGGCTGCTTTACATACAGAAGAGCTTTCTAAAAGGAGGGGGAAAAAAATCCAGTTAACTGGATTTGTTTGTTAACTTCTCCATGTAATATGAGGAAAACTGTGCTGACTCCACTGAATGAACAATTCATAAGATGATGAGAATGGAGAAGAGCAAGCAGACTATATACCCCCTTTACTGCCAGCACTCTGTGGTGTCCTTATATGTGCATTTTTTTTAAACTTAGGTTTTGTGGTTTATTTTCTCACCTTCACAAACATAGATCATGGTGCTGAAGCCAGCAGCCAAACTCTAGATTTATATTAAAAACTCTGGAGCTCTCATCAGGCTGGGGTCAGAAATGCAAGTGATCTCTAGGCAGACCTGTCACCTTGCTAAAAAGCCCTTTTTGCAGGAAGACTCCAGATCTCCAGGTCTTCAGTGGTTAGATTTAGATACAATTGAAGACTAGATAGGATTGACTGGCTCTCTAGGAACTGAAATATGGATTTGACATTCTATAAGAGTAAAAATAGTCATGTTTGGCCTACCAGGGGTTGTATTTCACTAATAAACAAACTGTGGTAGTGAATTCCCTCAAACAACTATCAAAGATACACATTGGTGTTTCAGTGAAAAATCAGAAGCCTTGGTGATATAACAGAGCTGATGTACTAAAGCAAATGAAATTTTCACCAGTGAATGCTTGAGGTTCCACTAATCAGTTGTTTAAAGGCAAGTGCATTTATTCTTTTCATTACTGACTTTAGTCATATTGTAACATTAAATACGATAAAACTTGTTATAAATGGTGCCGGTTGCGTATGGTCAGATTATTTGTGAGAATGATTGCTACATGGATGAGAATTACATTACTGTAGGTTATTGGATTACATTTCATGTCCTGCTGAATTTTAATATCATTTTGTGTAAATGCAAATGCTAAAATAAATGATAGCTTCTGCTTTAGGGCTGTGGATTAGTTATTCAAGATGATCTTAGTATTAACTGTGCAGGGAAGATAAATTGGTTAAAGGAGAAACTTGACATCTTATCAATTTTTTCTATATAGAGGCTTTAGTGGGAAAAAATGCTTGTTGCAGCAGTTTCCTTTTAGTTCCTTAATCATGTGTTAAGTAAATCCGTGGTAGGAGTTTAGCACAGAATTTTAAAGTGCTTGGTCCTAATGAAACTGGATATGCTGGATGTGGCACTGCGGCAGCAGCAGGACAAGTTGTATTACAACAGGAACTGCTCAAACAAGTCAGTGTTCCTCCTTCCCAAAACTAAATTTACTGAAGAATTTATGGTGCCTGGTAGCATCATATTTGTCCGTCAAATATGAAAACCTACTAAAGATTACATGTCTTGTAGACTTCATGCTACCTTTTATTAGGATGAAGATTCCTGGAGACCCTTATTCACAAGGTAGATAAGTGCTGTGTTCTCTCAGGGAGGGAGGGACACACCTGTCTCAGAGAACAGTGACATTTTACAGCTCTGTACAAAACTTTTGAGACAGCAAACTGAGGAGGTTGAAAATAGGTGCAGACTAAAATGAAATTAGAGGCTGTTTAGAGAAGAAAAAACTTGATGCACAACCCATGTTCAGTAGAAGGACCAAGTGCATAAGGAGTAGTAGGAAGGGATGGAAGTGAGAGCATGGGTATTGCAGAAGGGAGCCACAGGACAAGCAGGCGTTGCACCCCACTGCTCCTGAGCTGCTGTGGCTTGACCCTAACTGGGACACACTGATGGACTGGATAGAACTGGAGCACAGATAATAGTAGCAATGGCTGTACAGCAGGAGTTATGATGAAAAGTTAATCGCCAAATGTGCACAGTTTGTCTCTGTGACAGCCTGACATTAGAGCAGTGTCATTTAATATAATAGAAGGATGCTTTGAGCAAGGGCTTTTCTGAGTCCTTACTTCGAGGAAGTCTGCATACTAATGAAGACTAAACTCAAACCCTTCTGCATGCTTGGCTGCTGTTGAGATCTGTTCCCCACCAAATCCTCAGCCTGTGCCCTTTCCCTCCTTTCCAGAGGGAAATCACTATCAAACATATCCCGGTGTGAAGAAGAGGGAGTCCCTCTCTCTCGGGAATCAGCAA